>JAPCYS010001168.1:0-78988 GCA_028641055.1 Alopecurus myosuroides | reverse complement strand
GCATCTGCCCTCCGCCGGTGACACGCATGGATCGACGTGAACCGCTCCTAGCTATCGAGAGGTCCATTCATCCGTAGCCATCGTGCATGTCGAACTCACCCAGCTGGCTAAGTGTATGCGGGTCCACGTGCCCGAGCGTGGTCGGCGGAGACCTACGGTTCGATAAGACCGGTACATGTGGGTCCACGGCCATGACGGTGGTAGACGAGAAGCTAGTTCCGCCATGACGCCCGTTTTCATTTGGGTCCAGGTGGCACGAAGGCGACGGACGCAGGCTAAGAGTGGTACATGTGGGTCCACAACCCTGAAGGGGATGGATGCAAAGCTAGATGGGCATATAAACTGTTGCATGTGGGTCCACATGCTCGAAAGGTGGCAGACCTAGAAGGCTTAGAGTGGTACATGTGGATCCACAACCCTGAATGTAGTTGATGCAAAGCTAGATGGTCATATCAACTGTTGCATGTGGGTCCACGTGTCCGAACGGCGGTGGTGGCAGACCTAGATGGCTTAGAGTCGTACATGCGGGGTCCACAACCCTAAGGTGACGAATGTAAAGATAGCTTTGCATAGCGATTGTTGCATTTGGGTCCACGCGCCCGAAAGGTGGTGGTGGCGGACCAAGATGGCTAAGAGTGGTACATGCAGGTCCACAGCCCTGGATGTGGTGGATGCAACGGTAGATTATCATAGAAAGTGTTGCGTGTTGGTCCACGTGTCCGAAAGGTGGCGGAAGATGGCTAAGAATAGTACATGCTGGTCTAGAACCCTGGAGGCGATGGATGCAACGCTAGATGGGCATAGAAACTGTTGCGTGTGGGTCCACGTGACCGAAAGTGGTACATGCGTGTAAGCAATCCTGAAGGTGATGAATGTAGATCTATATGGGCATAACACTATTGCATGTGGGTCCACAAACCTGTAGGCGATGGATGCAATGCTATAAGGGCGTGGCAACTGTTGCATGTGGGTCCACGTGACCGAACTCTAGTGGCGGCAGACCTAGATTGGTAAGAGTTCTACCACCACCACCTCTCGGGCACGTGGACCACTTGCAGCAGTCGCTATGTTCTTGCGGGTCCACAACCCTGGAGGCGATGGATTCAAAGCTATATGAGCATAGCAACTGTTACATATGGCCCACGTGGGCCATAGCAATTGTTACATGTGGGTCCACGTGTTTAAGGGGTATCGGTGGCAGTCCTAGATAGCTAAGAGCGGTACATGACGGTCCACAACCCTGAAGCTGATTAATTCACAACATGCAATGATAGACCAATAGCAAATGTAATTAAATTATTTTAACAAGATGCCACGTAAACAACGGACATGCAACCCGAAAAAATAAGACACAATAAGCATGACTATATATACATGATATGTAACATGTAGGAAACTTATATAGCAAAGAATAACATGAAATTATAAGTTACATCGTTGCGTGTGGGTCCACATGTGCCATAGGTGGTACGGGGCATACCCTACCACCTTCCACTCGCCGTGGACCCGCATGCAACAAAGCAACGCTACCAGGGCACCCCATTTATACTCGCTAAGTGTATGCGGGTCCACGTGCCCGAGCGTGGTCGGCGGAGACCTACGGTTGGATAAGACTGGTACATGTGGGTCCACGGCCATGACGGTGGTAGACGAGAAGCTAGTTCCGCCATGACGCCCGCTTTCATTTGGGTCCAGGTGCCACAAAGGCGACGGACGCAAAACTATGTGGTCGGTACATCGTTGCGTGTGGGTCCACATGTGCCATAGGTGGTACGGGGCATACCCTACCACCTTCCACTCGCCGTGGACCCGCATGCAACAAAGCAACGCTACCAGGGCACCCCATTTATACTCTTTGTGCATGCATGTGGGTCCAGCTGCGTCGCTCCTAACCGTTTTGCTACGCATCTGCCCTCCGCCGGTGACACGCATGGATCGACGTGAACCGCTCCTAGCTATCGAGAGGTCCATTCATCCGTAGCCATCGTGCATGTCGAACTCACCCAGCTGGCTAAGTGTATGCGGGTCCACGTGCCCGAGCGTGGTCGGCGGAGACCTACGGTTCGATAAGACCGGTACATGTGGGTCCACGGCCATGACGGTGGTAGACGAGAAGCTAGTTCCGCCATGACGCCCGTTTTCATTTGGGTCCAGGTGGCACGAAGGCGACGGACGCAGGCTAAGAGTGGTACATGTGGGTCCACAACCCTGAAGGGGATGGATGCAAAGCTAGATGGGCATATAAACTGTTGCATGTGGGTCCACATGCTCGAAAGGTGGCAGACCTAGAAGGCTTAGAGTGGTACATGTGGATCCACAACCCTGAATGTAGTTGATGCAAAGCTAGATGGTCATATCAACTGTTGCATGTGGGTCCACGTGTCCGAACGGCGGTGGTGGCAGACCTAGATGGCTTAGAGTCGTACATGCGGGGTCCACAACCCTAAAGGTGACGAATGTAAAGATAGCTTTGCATAGCGATTGTTGCATTTGGGTCCACGCGCCCGAAAGGTGGTGGTGGCGGACCAAGATGGCTAAGAGTGGTACATGCAGGTCCACAGCCCTGGATGTGGTGGATGCAACGGTAGATTATCATAGAAAGTGTTGCGTGTTGGTCCACGTGTCCGAAAGGTGGCGGAAGATGGCTAAGAATAGTACATGCTGGTCTAGAACCCTGGAGGCGATGGATGCAACGCTAGATGGGCATAGAAACTGTTGCGTGTGGGTCCACGTGACCGAAAGTGGTACATGCGTGTAAGCAATCCTGAAGGTGATGAATGTAGATCTATATGGGCATAACAACTATTGCATGTGGGTCCACAAACCTGTAGGCGATGGATGCAATGCTATAAGGGCGTGGCAACTGTTGCATGTGGGTCCACGTGACCGAACTCTAGTGGCGGCAGACCTAGATTGGTAAGAGTTCTACCACCACCACCTCTCGGGCACGTGGACCACTTGCAGCAGTCGCTATGTTCTTGCGGGTCCACAACCCTGGAGGCGATGGATTCAAAGCTATATGAGCATAGCAACTGTTACATATGGCCCACGTGGGCCATAGCAATTGTTACATGTGGGTCCACGTGTTTAAGGGGTATCGGTGGCAGTCCTAGATAGCTAAGAGCGGTACATGACGGTCCACAACCCTGAAGCTGATTAATTCACAACATGCAATGATAGACCAATAGCAAATGTAATTAAATTATTTTAACAAGATGCCACGTAAACAACGGACATGCAACCCGAAAAAATAAGACACAATAAGCATGACTATATATACATGATATGTAACATGTAGGAAACTTATATAGCAAAGAATAACATGAAATTATAAGTTACATCGTTGCGTGTGGGTCCACATGTGCCATAGGTGGTACGGGGCATACCCTACCACCTTCCACTCGCCGTGGACCCGCATGCAACAAAGCAACGCTACCAGGGCACCCCATTTATACTCGCTAAGTGTATGCGGGTCCACGTGCCCGAGCGTGGTCGGCGGAGACCTACGGTTGGATAAGACTGGTACATGTGGGTCCACGGCCATGACGGTGGTAGACGAGAAGCTAGTTCCGCCATGACGCCCGCTTTCATTTGGGTCCAGGTGCCACAAAGGCGACGGACGCAAAACTATGTGGTCGGTACATCGTTGCGTGTGGGTCCACATGTGCCATAGGTGGTACGGGGCATACCCTACCACCTTCCACTCGCCGTGGACCCGCATGCAACAAAGCAACGCTACCAGGGCACCCCATTTATACTCTTTGTGCATGCATGTGGGTCCAGCTGCGTCGCTCCTAACCGTTTTGCTACGCATCTGCCCTCCGCCGGTGACACGCATGGATCGACGTGAACCGCTCCTAGCTATCGAGAGGTCCATTCATCCGTAGCCATCGTGCATGTCGAACTCACCCAGCTGGCTAAGTGTATGCGGGTCCACGTGCCCGAGCGTGGTCGGCGGAGACCTACGGTTCGATAAGACCGGTACATGTGGGTCCACGGCCATGACGGTGGTAGACGAGAAGCTAGTTCCGCCATGACGCCCGTTTCATTTGGGTCCAGGTGGCACGAAGGCGACGGACGCAGGCTAAGAGTGGTACATGTGGGTCCACAACCCTGAAGGGGATGGATGCAAAGCTAGATGGGCATATAAACTGTTGCATGTGGGTCCACATGCTCGAAAGGTGGCAGACCTAGAAGGCTTAGAGTGGTACATGTGGATCCACAACCCTGAATGTAGTTGATGCAAAGCTAGATGGTCATATCAACTGTTGCATGTGGGTCCACGTGTCCGAACGGCGGTGGTGGCAGACCTAGATGGCTTAGAGTCGTACATGCGGTCCACAACCCTAAAGGTGACGAATGTAAAGATAGCTTTGCATAGCGATTGTTGCATTTGGGTCCACGCGCCCGAAAGGTGGTGGTGGCGGACCAAGATGGCTAAGAGTGGTACATGAAGGTCCACAGCCCTGGATGTGGTGGATGCAACGGTAGATTATCATAGAAAGTGTTGCGTGTTGGTCCACGTGTCCGAAAGGTGGCGGAAGATGGCTAAGAATAGTACATGCTGGTCTAGAACCCTGGAGGCGATGGATGCAACGCTAGATGGGCATAGAAACTGTTGCGTGTGGGTCCACGTGACCGAAAGTGGTACATGCGTGTAAGCAATCCTGAAGGTGATGAATGTAGATCTATATGGGCATAACAACTATTGCATGTGGGTCCACAAACCTGTAGGCGATGGATGCAATGCTATAAGGGCGTGGCAACTGTTGCATGTGGGTCCACGTGACCGAACTCTAGTGGCGGCAGACCTAGATTGGTAAGAGTTCTACCACCACCACCTCTCGGGCACGTGGACCACTTGCAGCAGTCGCTATGTTCTTGCGGGTCCACAACCCTGGAGGCGATGGATTCAAAGCTATATGAGCATAGCAACTGTTACATATGGCCCACGTGGGCCATAGCAATTGTTACATGTGGGTCCACGTGTTTAAGAGGTATCGGTGGCAGTCCTAGATAGCTAAGAGCGGTACATGACGGTCCACAACCCTGAAGCGTGGTCGGCGGAGACCTACGGTTGCATAAGACTGGTACATGTGGGTCCACGGCCATGACGGTGGTAGACGAGATATACCACCACTGCCATCCACCTAGCTGCACTCGGATTCGCTCCATTGCGCGCTTACAAAACCCCCGATCCACACCATACCACGGTTACCAAATCCCACCCCCCACTCGCCCACGGCACAGAATCGCTGCCCCCGCTGCCGCGCCCACGTAATATTCGTCGCGCCGAAAAAACCGTGTAACGCGCTTACCAAATTGTGTAACGCGCGCGCGCTCTGCCGCGGTACGAATTTTTTTTGGTTAATTGGTTGTCATCAGGGGCGGATCCAAGATTTAAACATAGGGGGGGCGAAGAAGACATGGACCAACATGAAAATATGTATATGTCTTGTATAAGTATACCATGGACATCAAATTCTAACATCATATTTTTGGAGTTGAATAGAAAACTACATTTATGCTAGTTTGAATTGTATCTTTGCTCTCTGAGTTACAAATCCCAATTGACTTTTTGTAAAGAGGAAAAAAGGCCAGCAGTATGCACGATTTGCCGAATGTGATTACTCTAGCCAAGGAAATTGTTTGACCTAGCTAAACTGGAACCGACAGCACTGTTTGACCTAGCCGAATGTGTACAAATTAAAATAGGGCGTGTTGCCGCTAAAAAAACTGGTACGCTACTGTAACCCAATGACATGTGGGCCCAGGGGCCACCATTCAGTGGCAGCAACTGCATTGTAGTAACTGCAGAGGATCTGAACCCCACTTACATGCTGGCTCCACCGTGCCTGGGTCCACCTGTCATTGGGTCATATTGGAGCCGAGCGTGTGCTCGTAGTCGTGCACCGAAGGGTCGCGCTGCCACAAAAAAATCTGAACGGGGTGGACGGCTGGTCTCCTTAAATTAAGCGTTAATAGCCATCGTCTCCTCCGCCTCCTCGTATTTCCAACCAACCGCTCCACTCCCGGCCCGGCGATTCTCTCCCACACCTTCCCTCATCCACGCGGTCCACTCCGGCGACATGAATCCCGACGGCGCAGGTGGACGCAGCGGCGACGAGCACGGCGAGGAGCCGACCGCGCGGAAGGCGGTCATGGAGGCGCTGAAGGAGACGCCGCAGATCTCCACCAGCGCACCGGCGGTGGCTGCATGCGGCGGTGCTGGAGAGGCGGGCGGTTCTTCGTCGACCCGCAAGCGTCCAGTCGACATGGATAACATTGTCGACCTCGGCTACGACCCCGAGGACACCGATTCGGAGATAGAGGTAAAAAACCCCGAAACTAGATGTTTTTTTTAGTACACAGTTCATGTCATGAGCAACGGGTTCTCCTTTTTCTCATCGTTGCATACGTAACTAGAAGGGGAAGGCGCGTTGCTGCGCCCGTTTGTTCCTTTTTGCCTGCTGATAAGGCATTGTCGAAGCAACTCGGATTTTCTCCCTCGGATGTTCGCTCATGGTGGGTTGAACTTGAACATAGGCATTTTTCCATCGGCTGACACATACACTTTGGTTATACTAGTTAGAGATTTTTCCATCGGTTGAACACATTCTTTTCCTTCTCTCGCTCAAGCATCCCTGATTCAAAACTATATTTATCCTTAGAGATTTTAATTTACATTTATCTAGAAAACCAACTGATTTTCATGTGTATTAATTTATTTCTTTTTGTTTTCTTTATCCTCTTCCATCCACTCAAGTATCTGCACATTGGCTTTAGTGCAGAACTTGAGACATTCATTTTTTCGTACTTCTTTTGTTACAGTTCATGTCTCTATTGCTTCCGTTTTGATTTCTAGAAGCAATTGGATGTATATTACATGTTTGCATAATTTAAATTTATGAATATGCTCAATTGTATTAAATAGTATGTTTGGACCCAACAAAAGGGAAGAGCAAGAATATGCTCAATTGTATCAAATTTATGAATATGCTCAATTGTATTCAAATTTAGCATCTTCATACCCAGTGTAAGAAAGAACAAGCAAAGTATGTAATCAAAATGTACAAAAGGTAAGAACAAGTACATTAAAAAACCATGCCAAATTATGCCAATATAGTTATATGCAATCAATCTTTGCAAGAATAGCTTTCATCCTTCTGGAACTCCTCACTTGATTTACTCATGGAGTCATCATGGTGTTGTCACAAATAATATGTAATCTTTAGCAGAACTCGACCCACAATGGGTATTCGTTAGCAGCATATGTATTATTAGTATGCAAACCATTTTAATGCAACATCAGGAACTCGACCCACAATGTTTTATACAGTATGTATGTTCTATTAATATGTGAATTAATATAGGTTTCATATGTCCTTTTAAATACTTGACATGCTTACAAGTAATGTGAGTAATTATCTAGAGAATTTGGACCAGACATGTGACATGATCTGATGATCATTGCAAATTTAAAACGGAGCAGATAACAGTAAACCATTAGGTGACCAGACACGTGACATGCTCTGATGAACATTCCAAAATTAAAATGAAGCAGATAAACCATTAGGTGACCAGACACGTGACATGCTCTGATTAAGGTGACTGTTTTCAACCGATGCGGACTTCTTCTTAGAGCCTCAAGGAGGCTTTAGAGAATTCTTTTTTCCTTAGTTCGTGAGTGATTTTTATTCCTGGAGGAAAGTTGGGTGAGAGCCGGCCTAAATATTTTGCCTAAACAAACTTAGCTAGGTGCTGCAGCTATGAAATTACATGGTTGTCTACACAATAACATCGACTTTAGTTGAACTGAACAAATAAAAAAAATATAATTTTAACGCTGGCAAAAACCTACCTCAAAGGTATTCTTTTGGTGATATATTTATCATTCGTAGGAATAATTTATGAAGAAGCTAAGCAGCACCATGAATCATCTTGGCACATAGTTCTAAAAGCATTAGTCTTCAAATCTGAATCTTATGTTTAATTCACTCTCAAGTTTTGGGGTCATTCTTTCCTAGAGCAGGTTTAGTCTGGCATTTTATATTGCAGCCTGCAATATCTCCAAGTTTAGAGCCTGGCCTAACTCATTATCTCAAAAAGAGACGGTTAATAACATCAATCTCACGTGTCATATCGGAGAAGATAGGTAGCATGTCAATGCTACCAGTAAAGGATGAAAATCTAGTCTTAATGGTCATGAGGAAAGCAAAGATAGCATCAAAATGTTGCTCACCACAGGTTAACTTTGGTATTTATCCATCACTTTGTCCATGTTGTACTTGCAGTAGATAATTTGTTCGTGCTAGGATGAACCCCAAAATAGCAGTAGATAGACTTTGTATTCAGCACATGAATTCGACATGAACTGGAAAAAAACATGAAACCAAAAGAAATCCATATAAGGAAACGTGAAACAAAAAAGTACTCGCATTTAACATGATAGTGTTGCATATGTGCTGCTTGTTGCTCAGCGATTTGATATCAATAAAAAAATTCTATTACCACATTTACAGATACAACAATGTGAAACAACAAAGAACTGAGTGTATCATTTTTTTCCCGTGATATATATACTCAATTATTTGCATTTTTTAATGCATTTTGAGTGTATCATTTTTTTTATATACTAGTGATTTACATATCGATTGCAATTGGGAGGGGTGGGCAGTATTCTAGTTGCAATTTGATTTTTTTACCGGGGCAGTTGCATCCTAGTTGTAGCTGTTTTTTTTTCGGGCTAGTTTCATCTTTGTTGCAACATAAAATTTACCGGGCCAGCTACATCTTAGCTGTAGTCGAATATCTTTTAACCGAGAGCCAGTTGCATCCTAGTTGCAACTGAGAATTTTACCGAGGCAAGTTTCATCCAACCTGCATTGTTTTTTTTTTTACCGGGTGCCGGTTCATCCTAGATGCAATCGAAATTTTACCGGGGTCATTATCGGATACAATTTCATCCTAGATGCAGTCGAATGTTTTTACCGGGGGCTAGTTGCATCCTAGTTGTAACGAATTTTTACTGGGGCCGGTCACATCCTAGTTGCAACTAAAAATTACCGGGGGATAGTTTATATCCTAGCTGCAACTAGTTGTAGTCGAATGTTTTTTACCAGGGCCAGTTGCATCCTAGTTGTAAACTGATTTTGTTCGCCAGGCCAGTCGCATCGTAGATGCAACTGAAAATTTTACCGGGGTTTATCGGGTTCAGTTTCTTCCTAGCTGTAGTAGAATGTTTTTGTGGGGGGGTAGTTGCATCCTAGCTGTAACTGAAAATTTACCGTTACAAGTATGCATATAATTTTCCATGTTAAAAATCTAAATTTGTTGAGCAAGCCAAGTCTAGACAATTTCTCTAGGTTTTTGTCATAATCAGAATTCATCAAATTTTCTTAGATTGTTTTCATCTACAAAGTTATGGATAGATAAACTATATAGTGTACTAAGCCAAGTAATGAGCTAATATTCAAACCTAGTTTCTGCCACATGAAAATGCAGGGGCACAAAAGCATATCACAGATTCGAGAGGCTCTTAACAACTCTGAATTTCACCAACTGCATGTCACCAACTATATAGTTGAACATTGGAAGACATGATGTATATACAGTGTTTGTTTCTCACCAACTGCATGTCTTCTGTGTATATGGTCACACCAATTTTCATAGGACAAATCTATTTATATGTTGGTGATCTTCTATATGTTGAACATTTATTTGGAACAAAGAAAACAAAGAAGATCTCTTGATACAATTCCTGAATCCAAGATTCCACGATCTAGAGCCTAGTTTTTGTATGCTAAATTGTTTTACTAGCTTCTATTTCCTTGTTTCTTTTTCCTTGCACTGCCCTTTCTATTTCCTTGTCACTAATGAATTTCTCTATTTCTTTGATGCAGTATGAACCTGGTGAACTTGTGGACAGAAATAACAAGGAATCATACATGCGGTACATGCTCCAGAAGCTCCAAAATGGGGAGCTCACCATCTTCACCCCTAGAGCTTTCAAGTGCCCATTCGATGACAAGCCGGATGATGGGCAGAGGGCTGCACTCCTCACCCATGCTAGGAGCTTATCCAGGGTGGGGAAGACTGAACAGATTCAGGCAAGCCATAAGGCTCTGCTGCTGTACATGGTTGGCGATGCCGACCCAGATCTTCCAGGGATAAACTCGGCAAGGCATCAACGCCGTAAGATGGCGAGGAAGGTGAAGAAGGACAGGAAGTTGGACCTGGAGTATGGTGGCAAGCAGCAGTAATTCATGTTGCTGTTAATGTGGACTAAGCAATGAACTATTTTAATCCTATCTTATGTTATGTAAGACTGCTCTTATGCAGTGGTGAACTAATTAAGTGTGAGAAGACTACTTGTGTATTAAGTTATTTGTGCTGGACTAAGTGTGAGACATATTAATCTAGTTGTGCTTGTCTAGTTGTGTTTGCTTTCATGTTTAGTTTCATTTTCTGTCCTCTAGTTTATTTCAGTATCATTTTTAGCCTCAGTAGCCTACTGCTGCTCATTTTCCTTTAGTAAAACCTTTGTTTTTCTGTATAAATAAATCCAACAATTCTAGATGTCTTTTCATCAAAGAGAAAAGCTGCAGGTTTATGTGAAAACCAAACAAGCACTGTCCATATTTCTCTTTTTTTGAAAAATAGGAAACATGAAAAAAAAAATCAGTAGTTGCCATATTTTTCTTTTTTTGCGCGCTGTAGGCACCAGCTGCGCTAGGTCCAGGCCCAGGCCCATTTTGCGCAACTGTGCGTCCCAACGCCATCAGCCCACTGCCCACGACTCCACGAGGCAGTTCCTTACTAGTGGCCGTTCGGCTAAAGGGTTTCCTAACCCTACCTCTTGTTCCCCAACCACCGCACCTCCATTGCCGCCGCCACCACCTCGTCAAAACTTTGGGAGGGATTTCGCGTCTCGTCAAGGCTCTTCACCGAGGGATTTCGTCTCTAGTCAAGACTTTGGGAGGGATTTGGACGTCTACCCGCCGAATCACCTCCGTACAAGTGTTCCTCCTCCAAGTTAGGCCAAGAACATGACCTCCTCGGGTAATTTCTCCGGTTCCCTCTCTGTACCCTAAAAATCCTCCACCTTTGCTAGTCGTGCTCCTCTGCCCTCCGCCGTTCCCCCTTTAGCTGCAATTGCTGTTCGATCTAGGTTAGTATTGGTACTAGGTGGACCTAGCGCGCTTTGCCGCGCCGTTAATTGTTGTTGTTGTTTAAATTCTCCATGTGATCTGTACCACTATAGCTTCATGTGGGATTTTCATCTATAAGGTCTTTAAAATGAATAAGGTCCAAATTAAATAAGGTCTTTAAAATGATCTCGGTTTACATCTATGCTGAAATTATGATGCAATTATATTATGTGTTGATTAATTGTCCAAGCTTGATGGTTTGTTTGAGAAATAAATTTTATTGAAGCTTTTCCATGTATATTGATCCAATAAAACATTTCAGCATTTGAAGTTATCTTGGTGTTAGTTTTAACCAAACAGACAGAAGGAATTGTTTTTCTCTAATGAAGAAAGGTGCATTAATCCTACAAACGGACCCAACCATTTATCAAACAAAAACAAAACCTCTCTCTTAGACCATCAAATCACTCTTCTCTCCCCAGCGCCTCCCCTCTAGAAGCTACCCTAAAAATCTCAATAGAATTTCCGCATCCACCCTAAAAATCTCAATGTAGAAATCCCCAAATTCACAACCGACCTCTAAATCAGATTCCTAAACCAAAATAAATCGTATTGCTGAGTGGTGTGATCACTTATAATAACTCACCAACGTGGTCACTGAGAAGGCTGAGGTTGTTGATGATGCCTGTAAGACGTATAGAAAAATCCTCAATGGAATCGCCGGAGTGGAAGCGGAGGTCCTCGAACCAGTTGACTTTAGTTTCTAACCAGTTGAAGGATTAATACTTCATGTCATTACTATTAGTGAGAGGCCCACATGTAGTTACCTTGTTATCATAAATTTGGTTTGTTAGGCACATATGTATGCGTGTTATCTCACTTTTCTAACAACAATACCCTTGGCTCTTCGTCCTAATGTCATGTGTACTTATCATTTGTTACATTACTCTTTCACAGGTGAAGACTCCGGATCCGTCCGCTTCAAGCGTGCCCGGACAGATGATCCCAAGCGGAGTTTTATAGACAAGACCGGGAAATACACTATGAGCAGGAGAGTGAGCAGTGGTGTCTATAAGAAGGAAGCAGCTGGTCGTGGCAAGCCACCTGCACATGACAAGAAATCTCCATCTGGCTCTCGCCGCCGCTCTAAACCTCGAACTGACTATTCTGAAGAGGATGATGAGCTTTCTGAAAAGGATGAGGTAGCTTCTGCATACTCACCATCTGACGATGAAGATGATGACTTCGAGTTGGAGAAGCTCCCTGATGATGATCTGCTCACTGTGGAGATTAGCAAGTACCGTGCTATTCGAGAGCTCTCGCCGTATCGGTTTGCTGAGAGAACCAACACTGAGAACCCCCAGTTCTGGACCGTCACTCAGGAGAAGATTTGGAATGATGTTTACTGTCAGCTACAAGAGCCATTTGTCAAGACTCAGTACATCAACATGGACTGGTTCAATCAGCACCTTTTGACAGATTTCTCTCATGTGGAAGCAGCTCTGAAGAAGATGAATCTATATGATATCGTGCGTCTTCGTGAGAATTATATTCCAGAAATGATTCGTCAGTTTTTTTGCACTATTCATTTCCATGACGACACTCAGCGTTCCATTACTTGGATGTCGGGAGAAGAGAAGTTTGAATCAAACTATGGTACATTCTGTGAACACTTGGGGTATGTAGGGGAGAAAGCTGGAGGTTTTCGTATTCACTCTGAAAAACCAATGAATGTGAAGGACATCAGCTTCACTCTGTACCCTGATGCCGAGATCAAGCTACCTTCGATCACGCATATGTATCATTTCTATCACACTCTTGCCAGGATCTATCGTGAGAACATCTACAGCAAGTCAGGGGATCAAGTGAGTGTTCGGCGCTATCTTATCAATCTTCTTTACTACTCTCAGCCTAGTGAACAGACCAAGATCGATGTGTGTGACTTCATTTTCCAAGAGATGAAAAGGAATATTATGTCTCGCATGACTCCGAGTTACTCAGCTATTGTGCAGACATTCCTCGATAAGGTTCTACCTTCTCATCTTCTACAAGGGAAAAGGGTGAAACAGCAAGGACTTAGTCTGCCTCTTCGCTATGAACGTCCTGATCTTCCTGAGATGATGCCTTCCGAAACTCGGGTCAAGTCTGGTCAGGATAGGCGTGTTACATCTCGTGCTGGGTCATCTGGTTGTACCCATGGGCCAGTTCCCAAGAGGACATCTGGAGCTGCCAAGTTCTTCTCTGAATTGTTTGGTGTTTGCAAGAAGAATTATGTCATTAGTCACAACAACTATGAGCTGTCCAAGGATACTCGTCGTCGGCTGAACAAGGATCTTCGTGACCGTGGCATAGATGCTTCTGATGGACCTGAACTTGCTCCCACTCCATTTGTTGATTTTGAGATGCCTCCTATTCGTGACTCCGACTTTGTTGGGTTCTTCGATGGTGGTTCCACAAGCTATGAGGGAACGGACAGGCCAGCAGCTAGAGATGGTGAAGAAGCTCATGATGGTGAAGATGGAGGCAGGGTTTAAACTGGGCTTTCGTTAGCAACGCTTGACCTTTCGCTCTTTTTGGCGTTTCGATACCAAAGGGGGAGAAAGTGTTGAGCTTTCTATTTAGGTTGTGCGGGTTCCTAGGGTTTTCTCGCGCTCGCAAGCCATCTTGAACTTATATTTGTATTTCTGTGCTTGCATGTATCGGTTTATGTTGTGCTACCTGGTATATTCGGATTTCATCTTTTAAGTTGTGTGTTGGACAAGCTATGTTTATCTTGTCCTGTATCCTAAAGATATAGCTGCAGCTGTTATCCCTCGGAAACACATCCTAAGAAACATTTAGTAGACTAACCAGTTAGCATACTCTGAGACCGGAATTGCCCGGTTGAGTTCCGGTACTACCGAGGGGGTTTCCGGCCTAGGTACTGGTTTCCATCTGGTTTGCCGATTGAGCAGCCGGTCTAGAAACCGACAGAACCTGGTCGTGTTCCGGTACTACCGAGGGGGTTTCCGGCCTAGGTGCTGGTTTCCGCCCGGTTAGCCGATTGAGCAGCCGGTCTAGGAACCGACAGAACCTGGCCGTGTTCCGGTACTACCGAGGGGGTTTCCGGCCTAGGTTCCGGTTTCCAGCCGGTTAGCATTATATCCAGCCTCGCGGACCGAAAAGGGCTAGGTCGGGCCGGCCCAACTAGCGGACCGAAAAAATAAAGGAGGCAATTTCGGCCGTATCTGCTCACGGTTACCCAGATCGCGACTGACAGCCGATCTAAACAGCCGTAATTTCAGCATCCTTCACCAGCCGATCTAAACGCCGCCAATATCCGGCCGCCGCCACTGCCGTGCCATTGACGTCGACCTTGGCGCACGCGCACGTCTGGATGCGGTTCACGTCGGTCGTTGCACAGACGCGCGATCGCGACTGACAGCCGCGCACAACGACGTCGACCCCCAAGCCGGACCTACATCATGTTTAGGTACACCATTTTCCCTCTTATGCACGTCCAAGTTGGTATCTTCGTCTATGATGAAGGTGAACGCCTTAGGGTTTAGGCTAGGTTAATTACGATTGTAGGCACATGGGTGTTTTCATTCATTAATTTTTTTTTCAGCAAAAGTACTACTGGAGAGATCAGTTGCAATGTTGAAAAGTGGTGTGATTATGTTGACACTTTAACATCCCAACAGAAGTCCGTGTTTTTCTTTACGAAGCTACATAGCATGCTCGATATTCCTCGTATCGGCATGAGGCAGGGTTTATTGCATTTTATGATGGATAGCTATCATGTTGAAAGTGGAAAGTTTGTCTTGCCGGATACTTTTGATGAATTGACAGCAGGTACCGAAGAAATCGATGCCATACTTGGGCTAGTTGACTTCGGAGATGATATATTCAGTTTCATAAACAAGAACGGCTTAGAAGCACAGACACGCATACCACCTCACTTCCTGAATATGAGGTCCGGGGAAATAGAGATCGATGATTTGATTGCAAGTAACAATGCGAAACATAAGCCCGATGACAATGAATTTATCCAGAAGTCGGTCTTAATCCTTCTTGGTACCCTGCTTGCTCCACATTCAAGAAAGTATGTCCCAAAGTCTTTTTATTGTTTAGTGGAAAATGTTGATCGGATACCCACATTCAACTGGAATGCTTTCGTACTGGGGGTCTTAATGAAAAGCATTATAAAGTTGAAAAAGGAAAAGAAAATTCATTCGAAGTGGCCAAAAGGAAACTTGGTTTTTATACAGGTACTTCGCAATTATATTTCAATTTAATTTGTCGTTGCTCCAAATTCTGTAATAACTTTGTTTTTGTCATTTATGCAGTACTTGTACTGGGTGAAGGTGCTTCCATTGGATGGTCCATCTCATATGTTGGATAATATGCCGCTTATGAAAAATTGGACCGAGGCAGCGGCCTTGCAAAGAGATTTGCATGACAATTCAAAGGGTCGTGGCAAGGGAAAGGTAACTTTTTGACGATACTTTCTTTTACCAAAAATATTAACTTGTTTACAACATTAAAATTTAATCTTATTTATGTTTCAGGTTATAGACCGTATTCCCGGTGCAGCAAGAATGAGGGAGACGAAATCATCTCCAGAAAAAACGAAAAGCATGGAATCTAGCGTTGGCGATGCGAAAAAGGCTGAGGCTAAATCTACGCCAAGGTCAAATGCTTCCCCGAGCAATGAGGTAACATTGGAACTTATTATGGCGACACTTAATAACTTGAGAGCCGAGGTCCGCCGCATTCCGGACATGTGTGCACAGGTGGGTGACGCGGAAGTCAATATTATATTAGTCACACTCTTTTATGCACATGACATGATTCCACTATATTTACCTTGCAGAAAGTTATCGAAACGCTGAATAAAGAAGGTCTCATTTACAAGACCAAAAATGAAAAGATTTCTGAAATGAATCAGGAAGATGTATTTTCCGAGCCTGCTAGGAAGCATCCTCTCAAGTATGCTTGGGACATAAGCATTAGTGACGACAAAATCGATCGACGTAATAATTGTTCGGAAGGGAGTTACAGCGATAACATCGCAGTCAGTAACACACCTTCCCGCAATGATCAATGTCTCCCACCTGAAAAAAAGATGCAGCCAGGTAGTACCCCAATACACACCATCTTAATTAACGATGATGGTCCATTAAGATCAAAATCTCCATCTATAGATATGGTTGATCTACCAATTGTGACCCCAGTAAAGAATGCTGGAAGTGGAGATGAGAGTTCAGATGATAGTTTTGATAGCTTGCGTACTATTTGCCGCAAAGCTATTGAGAAAGAAAAAGAAAAGCCGGAGGAAAAAGGAAGAGGGAAGCGGAAGCGACGGATGCCGGCTAGATACAGATCCCCTTTGGTTGGCCCTAAGAGCAAGCTACGTCGAATGAACGACTCGAGTACAAGGAAGAGTGAGTTGGAAACATATTTTATTCAGGCATTACATTGTTCCATCTATCACATTTAATTAATTGACTGCTACGAGCTTGATGTGTTCACTCTGCAGAACTCTTCGATGAAAAAGATGTGCTCAATGATATAGAAGCCATGGGGGAGTTACACGTAGATGCGGCAGTTGCTTTCATTAAAACACTATCAGATAAGCCCGAATATGTTAATAAAACTATTTTCAAGAGTGTTGACAATGAGACGTTGCATGCGAAGGACATTAAACGTATCATTGACAAAGAATGGCTAAATACTCCCGTAAATCTACTAGTCCCTCTTTTTTGTTTGTAGTTGTAGTACATTAGAATACATGCATGCTGTTACTCACACATATATATTGATTACAGGTCATGAATGCTTACGTGGCTCATTTGCGTACCCGCATTGGTGATCATCGTGTTCTGGCTAGCGCTACCGGAACCCTTTACCTATGTCAGAGGCGAAACACGAGATTAAAGAAGTCTCCTCAAGCCGTGAAGAGAGTTGAGGAATATTTCAGAACTGATATGGTAATTACTGTTCTTATTCTAATGTTTCTTACATAAGTATTATATTATAACTTTTCAAAATTATTTGTCATTTAGATGCACTTCCCTCTCCATGTATGTGGCAATCACTGGATCACTGTCGTGATGCATATACCGAGCAAACAGTTTCAGGTTCTAGATTCTTTGTACGACCTATCGACGACAAGGACTTTCGTGAAAAAACTTGTATAGTCTTCTCTCACATTGGTTCTTCTCTGATAACTATGTGTGTGAAATATTTTTTTATTTCCAAACTTGATACATAAATTGGTGCATTCCAGATATCGGAAATCGCAAGAGATATTACTTCGGTAAATTCCACAAACAATACAAACTATCCAGATGTTTCTAAATGGCCCATAAAAGAGTATAAAACGCCTAGACAAGGAGATGGGTAAGTATTCTTGTTATTAATATGTTGCTTTATAATTATTACACTTTTTGTTGATGATTCGAATGTCGTTTCACTTGATCCTCTTGTACCAGTACGTCATGTGGATTATTCGTGCTGAGGTGTATGGAGCGCTGGAATGGAGAACGTTTCACAGATGAAGTTTCTCAAGTTGAGCTAGTTTCTATATGTGTACTTTGCATTAATAAATGCCATGAAGATTTAAATAGTAATACCTTTATATTTGTTTGGCAGCAAGAAATTAACGATTCAAGAGGACATATGGTCTCAGAAACACTTCTTTCGGTTGCGAACACCTGCGAGAAGACGAAGAGATTTATCGTTGGGATGATTAAGAATACACCTTAGTTCATGCATCATCGCAATTTTGGCCCGTGAATGTATTTTGATGTGATTTAGTATATTTGGTTGCAAACACGTACTATTTAAATCAAAAGTCTGAAATTGATTATTCAGTACATGTGTGATGTGAGCATTATGTGGCATGAGATCTTTGATGAAAACTGAAAGTTATTCAAGTTATTTTCACCTTCATATTTATCTGATGTTTATGTGGTGGTGTTGATTTGATGTCAATAATACATCTGATGTTTATGTGGCATGGGAACCGCATGCTAATTAAATTACATTTGCATGGGAAGGTATATTGCTGTGAAATCACAATACAAGATTTTCAGTACATATTTTAAGATACCAGTACACAAGCACACTCAATTTCACACGAAACCTCTGATAAACAATGCAGACAGAGCATACACAAGACATCCTACAGAAAATATCCAAATCAACATTGCTTCTCTTCTATCCCTTGCTCTAATTTCTGCAATGTGCATCTCTGTCCTCATCTTTCTCTCTTTCTTCAGCTTCCCTACAGTGGCTTCGAGGGCTTCAATTTGTTTCCACGACCCATCATCTGCATCACACCTTCTACTAAAACTCTTCTTCTTCACCACAGTCCCACCATCCACTAAATCATCGTAGATTCCTGCACTCTGATCACATACAGTCTGCAATTCCAAACACAAAAACGAAACAGAGAAACACATTCAGACTATTTCGAGCAGAAGATGATCGGAGGAACAGAAAGCAATTGGAAAGTAGAATGTCTTACTGGAGCAGTACGTGGAGGCTGCCAGTACACTTCGGATGTCACCGTGGCCCAGTGTTCGCCGGCGGCCATGTCGCCCAACCCGTATCCGTGGCGAGTTGAGCCCGTATCCGTGGCGAGTTGAGGTCGACCCAGCCAGCTCCCCGCTCCCCTCTTCCTCATTGCCTCCACACCACGGCTGCTACCACGCTCCATCCCTGTCGCAGTCGCCGTGTGCGCCTCGACGTCGCCGTCGACGCCGCAGTCGCCGTGTCCGCCCGAAGAGAGCGCGCCTTCACCTCGCCAACTACCCGCTCCCCTCTTCTTGATAACCTCCACACGCCCGCTCCTACCACGCTTCTCCATCCCCGTCGCCGCCGCAGTCGCCTCTAGGGTTACGATCGCACGCCTCTTCCTTGGGTCCGGCCCATTTAAACGCAGACCGGGCTAGTTAATTAATATGTTTTTTTGTATTTTTTCGGCCGGTCCATAATGCGCGGCCTTTATTATACCCTACACGTCCAGATGCAACGACGTGGCCGCAATCTTCGAAGGCAGTTGCCGCCGCCTTCGTCGACCAGGAGTTGCCAGCCGCCGTCAACCAGCCGCCGTCAACCATCCTCTGGGCTGCCTCCGTCAACCAGACGCCGTCAACCATCGTATGTGCGGCCGTCAACCAGCCGCCATCGTCAACCAGCCGATCTCATAAACATGGAAGGTCTTGATGGTGATCAGGTAAATTTTACCAGTGTCATATACTGTATTTGTATCACAACTATACATTCTCATCATTATTTGTAATATGTCATCTCAACAGAATGTTCCAACAATTGGAATGAGTTTTGAGACTGAAGATAAGGCATATGAGTTTTATAATTCATACGCTAGGACCAACGGGTTCAGTATAAGGAAAATCCACAAGAAACATAGGTTGGATGGAACTTTATGTTCTAGGTACTTGGAGTGCAGTAATGACTGTTTGAAAAGGACTAAAAGAGTGAATTGCCCAGCTCGTGTGCAATTCACCATCAGTCGAGAAGGTATATGGACTATTCAGAAAGTCCGGCTTGATCATAATCATGTTCTTGTAACCACAAATAATGAGGTGAGCTCGTAAAACTATATGTCGTTTATTTCTAAATTTTATTTTTTCCTAACCGGCTCGGCAACACCAGCAGTTGTCATTGACGATCGACGAAGAAGAAGGACCTATCGTTAAGGAGCCAAAACCAGAGCCAGAGCCAAAACCAGAGCCAGAGCCAAAACCAGAGCCTGAGCCAGAGCCAGAACCAGAGCCAGAGCCAGAACCAGAGCCAAAACCAGAGCCAGAGCCAGAACCAGAGCCAAAACCAGAGCCAGAGCCAGAACCAGAGCCAGAGACAGAGACAGTGTCCTTGATCATGAGGAGTTCCCCATATGTTGATCATAAGGTGAGCCTTTGTAAAAATAATTTCATGTAATCTGTAGATTAGGCCACCTATATTGTTACTGATTTTTTTCTTTCACAAATGTAGGACGAGTCTGACGAGATGGTGAACACCGTAAATCAGGTTGATTTTGGCGAAAAGGTATTTAAGAATCTGCTGGAAAAAACCATCGATGTTCTGGGCTGTTGGACTTTCAGATGTCCGTTCCATGAAGACATTCAATACGGTACAGTTCAAAGCCTACAAGATCATGCTAGAAACATGACGGAATATGGGAATACAGCTCAGATAAGGGCAAACCATAAGGCCTTGTTAAAGTACCTGAATAGTAATGATGCTGATGGCGATGCAAACGGCGTCACCGGCGCGGTCTTACAGAAGGAGGAAGAGGACCTTGCCAACAAGGTTGTAGAGGAGCTGGATAATGGAACCATCCTTTTGTTTGAACTTTGGACTATCAGATGTCCATTTGACGAAGAGCCGGAAGACGGGCGCTGGGAAAGCCTTATAGATCATGCTAGACAGGAGAAGAGACATGGGCTACAGCTCGGATTAGGGCGAACCATAAGGCCTTGTTAAGGCACCTCATTAAGGAGGTCGACGATGATGATTTCTAATACTGTCTTTATTGTCACTATTTTTTATATTTCAGAAGACGGAATATGTGCCGGACGTCGTATTAATATATGTGTTCAACTCTTATTATTGTATTCGATACATAATTTATAGATCACACAGAAGTAGCACGGCCGCAAAAATTCTTAGACTAAATTTACATTGTTTGGCTCTTTACACAAAAGTAGAACTTCGCTCTTTACATTCTCCATGATGTTCACGGATGACAAAATGATTTCGGCAAATATATGTTCCCTGGAACGGTTAATTTCTCCCTGCAATAAATAATAGAGCACATGAGAAACACCATTTTGTTTGAGCAAGCATAATACTGTCACATAGTAATGTAAAAAGCACCTGAGAGATTTCATGCGCCATTTGTTCTCCGTCCCAGTTTTCCATGACCCTCATAAACAAATAGTCCGCAGGAGTTGCTGTTATTACAAAAGTTGTATGTTATAGAGAAAGTAATTGTGCACATATACCAAAGTGATTATGTACATAATATTCTCACTTATCGTTTTGCTTTGGCATGTGAATATAAGTTATGGGCCATCTGGACACATCCGGGTATTTAATAACTGCAGTTTTGTTGCCTTCATTGATATCTTTTGATAGCTCGGATCTCTGAAAAGGACAAACAGTTTCACTCAGTGCGTATAGTTAATAAGTATACAAAAATGATAGGGCAATAATATAACAAACAATGTTGTATGTTTTTTACCAGTGTTTCGACGATATTCTTTGAAGCGTTAGTAGGAATTAACGAATCTAGAACCTGGAACTCCTTCTTCAATATGTGTAGTACCACGGTAATCCAGTGGTTGTTTATATTTATAGGAAAATATGCCTATGTAACCATTACAATGTTAGCAACTTATAAATCAAGTATTATTGTTCGTTGTAGCAATCGTGCTTACCTTAGGACGCTTAAAATATTCCATTGAAACTCTCTCAAAGGCTCCCAGTACCAATGTTTCGCAGTGGTTCGTTGCCATAGAAAGTATCATGGCTGTTTTCCATGCCTTAACGAGGTGCCGATCATTTCCGACTCGGGTTGACAAAACTGTCTCGTAGGCGTCGATGACCTATCGAAATAAAGTAGGTCCATAAAAGCAGTACAACATATCATTCTTAAGGTAGTACGTATTTAGGCTTACATGGCAAGTTAGACATTTATGGGCTAATATGTCGTTAAGATCTTCCACAGTCGCAAAATCTCCATCAGAATTTGTGAAAATTTTGAGCTTCTGAAATTCTTTTGATGTTGTCAATCGACGCACATACCGTACTGCCGCTTGTATGTGCTGTACTGGCAACGCATCCCCTTGCACATGACGTTTCTTCTCTTTACTCTCTTCAGCTGGATCGATTTCAGCACTCTGTTCTTTACAAGATTTATAGAGGACACCTTTCTTGCTTAGACTTTCCATAACTACCTGCAAATAAATATATGTTACTAGTGCCGAGTGAGAAATAATATTTAGATAAAGGTTAGGGTATTGTGCTTGTTACCTCAGCACATGTTTTGAACACATCAATATCTCCTTTTGAATTTCTTCGATGCTAAACAACATATGATTCATAATTTGCTGTTTCACTTTATTGCTTTTTGTATCTTTGCGTTTCCTGGACTTTGGTTTTAACTTTGGGAGAGGTTTACCCATTCTGTGTATAAAATTATTTTTGCATACAAAGTTAGTTACACTATTATCGAAAAAAATACAGTACAAAGTGCATGACGGATTTTTCGATACATGCTGTCGATGCCGTGCATGGCGGATTTTTTGTTGCATGGTGTGCTTGCCGTGCATGGCGGATTACCTCGCCTTTGTCGGTGTCGCGATTTTGCGGCAGTTGCCGGCAGCGGAGGAGGCTTTGTACGATGGAGGCGGCGAAGGTTGTGGACGATGGCCGCGGCAGAGGCTGCGGACGATGGCGGCGGCGGCGCCCACGTGATTAGAGTAGACGTGACGAGAGTAGTCTGTCGGCCGAAAAATAAGAAAAGCAAAAAAAAAAGCCCACCTTAAGTTGGGCTAGGGTTCCACAGTCCAAGCAAACAGAGCACACGGCCGTTCGGTCGAACCAGTACATCTAGATGGGCCGGCCCATACGCTGCTCGCCAACTCAGGTATCCGGTCTGGATCCGGTAAACCGGTTTGTTAGCCGAGACAGCAATAACATACCACCCTCAAGATGAATAGTAAAAAAAATGCAAAAAAGTGTGAAACCTTGAAATTCTATATGTGTTCATTCATGACATGATGCGTGCCAATTTTTAAATGATTTGGAGGAGATCGAAAAAACCACCTTATTACAAAAATCGGTTTAAGTGAGACCAGACGGCCTCTCCCTAAAATTTTGAGTTTTTTCGACCAACTCTAAATCACCCCAAATTTTAGTACAAGGTTTCTAACATGTAGAAAACATGAGTAGAAAAGAAAAAAATGAAAAAAGTTAAGTTCACAATGTCCTTTTAAGGTAAGTTCCGAGATTTTAACCCAGTTTCACCAAGGCATTATAAATATTTAAAAATACAAAAAAAGTGTGAAACCTTGAAATTCTATATGTGTTCATTCATGACATGATGTGTGCCAATTTTGAAATGATTTGGAGGAGATCGAAAAAACCACCTTATTACAAAAATCGGTTTAAGTGAGACCAGACGGCCTCTCGCTAAAATTTTGAGTTTTTTCGACCAACTCTAAATCACCCCAAATTTTAGTACAAGGTTTCTAACATGTAGAAAACATGAGTAGAAAAGAAAAAAAATGAAAAAAGTTAAGTTCACACAAGCGGTTTCTGGTCTAAAGACCGGCCTGTTACCGGTCAACCGATACTCATGCCAGGACAGCAGCCGGATTCCCTGGATGTGTTCCGGCAGTACCGAAGGGTTTCCGGTTATACTGCTGGCTACCAACCGATCCAGCGCAGAAAAGCCTGCAACGTCCATATTTCTGATCTCACTTAACAGAAGTACATTATTACAGTCCCTAGGGCAGTATGTCACATGAAAGCAACTAAAATTCCGAAACTAAAACTCTGAAACATGAAAGCAACTAAAAAACCACTACCAACTTGTACTTCATGCTTGGTTCCTGCATTCAAGAGATATAAGCAATAAGAAAAGGTAATCAATCAGCCGTAATAATAACTCGAAAAAAATATTCTCTTACTTTGGATTAAGAGCGCATGTGGACATGTTATGTCCTGATAATCTGCAAAGTCCGCACAACCGTTTGGGAGGCGCCTCATCAAACCCCAACGGTCTTCCATTTTTCGTCGTCGGATGATCGCCATTCTCGTCACCTTGCATGCCCTTCTTACGCCCGCCCTTTGTGGAAACTTTTTGAGGATCACCAACCGGAACTGAACGTACTTCGAAAGTCTTTGAATTCTCTTTGCTAGCATTGCTGGTCCCATCCTCGTTAACCTTGGGTACATGCTGATATGATATTATATCCTCTAAAGCATCTCTCAACTTTTTCATCAGGAATGGGTTCTTGACAGCTACGGAGGCTGCTTCTGCCTGTAATTGGCTAATTTCACCATAAGCTACGCGTTCCTCTACGCTTGCCCAACCCCAGCTGAACAGATCACTCACGCGCTTTGATGGCAAGCCACCTCTTGCTTCCTTTGATAACCGTTTAAGAACACAACAGCTAGGCATCTTACTTAATTTCAAGTGCTTCAATACACGCAGGATATGCCTACATGGGATCCCCTTCCGAAGCATTCTCCTGCAATTGCACTTTATAGATTCAACCAAATCAGCGGGGGTATACTCCACAATAAATGTGCGGTGTAGGTTGCTGTTATCTTTCCATGACACCAGAAACTTTCTATATCCATTATTCCCCACTATTTCCTCACCAATTTCTAGGCTGCCGATCTTTTTCAGTTCTCCTTGCAAAATATAAAAATTCTCATGAGTGAATACATCTGCACATGCCTTCTCAACATCCTTTGAATCGGTAATTGGCACTGGTGTAGAATGTCTAGTAATAGAGTTGTCATGTGCCTCCGTTTCGCGGAGACGAATAGTACAGTTCTCAAAGTGCAAAACCAAATCGACCAGTGTCAGACCGAAGTTTAGGTGAGTATGAAGACATGAATTCAGACTTTCACTTCTCTGGTTGCTTTTCATGCCAAGGAAAAATCCATCCGAAAGATAAGAGGCGGCCCAATACCGCTTCATCTTATACATCCTTCGCAGCCACGACTTTGTTCGGGGTGTTTGCCATTTTTGAACATACGCTTTCCATCCCGTCTCCCATACTGCATGTGATGACGTGTTGTATATAAGTGACCTGAACTCTTTCAAAGAGTTATAATTCAAGTGTTTCTGCATATTCTTTTCAATGTGCCATGAACATAACCGGTGCCTCACGTCTGGCAAAACCTTCCGGATAGCCTTCATCATCGCAGCGTCTCCATCAGTGATTATCGACTTCGGTTTGTTCTGACACATTGCTCTCAAGAATGTCTCCAGCAGCCACTCAAATGTTTCTACTTTCTCATCTGATACAACGGCACACGCAAAAACCGTTGTCTTACGGTGATTATTTATTCCGACAAATGGAATGAATGGCATTGCATAGCGATTCATCTTGTACGTGCTGTCAAAAATCACTACATCACCAAAATCTTGGTAGTCTAGACGTGATTGGGAATCACACCAGAACATGCTCGTCAGACGTCCTTCTTTATCCGTCCTATACTCAAAGAAGAACTCGGGATCCCTCTCCTTTCTTCCTTCCATGATGCCAACGGCTGTGGCAGCATCTCCGTTCTGTAGGAGCTTCCTCTTCTCCATACAGCACATGTTATATATATCCCTCCTGGTAAATCCTACCATGTCATAACCTCCATATCTGCTGATAAAGTTTTGCATGATCATATGTTTTCTAATCCCAGCCGCTCCCAGTGCTATAATCTCCGCCTTCTGAAAATCTTTGATCTTTCTATGTGACCAGAGAAATGGGACTTCATCAAATCGAGCTAGGACATGGTTGTGATCGTCCATAAACTTTGCAACATACCAAACCTTACGGGAAATATGAAACTTCACCGTGAGCTCCGCCTTGCAGTTGCACCGACTCTCTGGTCTTAGCCTCCGTGTGCGACCTTCCATGGTCAACCTCTCTTTCTGGCGTTTCCCTTCCCTTGAGCACACAAACTTTCAACCGTATTTCTTTTGTACCACCTTTTCTTCTCTTAAGCCCCTCCTTTCTGATGCTGAAGCCACGCTGTTTCGCATAGTTGTTATAGAAATCGTACCACTCCCCGTCGGAGTTAAATGTCGTGGACATTATCTTCCAGTAGTTATCCAGTGATTTTTGCTGATCTTCAACAGTCTCTATGTCTACGACCAGTTCGTGATCGTGGTCATCATAACCAACCACCTACACAGACAATTATAACTTGAGTGTATAACTTTTTGTAGCACAATTGCGACAAAATTGAGGATCTTACAAAATTATCACCATACCTGACTCATGTTATCAGCGCACGATTCATCCGTCTCTCCCTCTGAATCGGTGTACTCAATTTCATTTACATGCAACAAATTTACCTACATAATTTAAAAACAAAAGGACTGTAAGTTTCAATGTTGTCACTTGCAATAGAGAAAAATCGAAATACACACGACTCACGTTATTATTATCAGCTTCATCACCGACAACATGGTCGTCCTCCGGTGGAAAAATTGAGTAGGAAGAATAAGGCACTTGCTCTTCTTCATTATCTTGGTTAGTACCAACTAGTTGGTTCTCCTCTGGAGGATCAGTTGCGTATGATGGCCAAGAATCGACCACGTCATCATTCTCATCCACATTTATATGGTCGTCCTCGTACGACCAAGATTCAGCGCTGCCATTAGAGACGTCGTTGGCATTCTCACTTATATCATCATTGCTATCAGGTGCATTGCTATAAGAGCTGAATTCATCCATCCCTGCAATTTTATGTACACAATAATTTTTTTTACAAACTATTGAATTAGACATAATTAAACAACTGCAAGATTTTCTTGTTCGCAACTTCATCTAGATCAGAAATATGGCATTGGCTGAACTATGCTGACATACTAGTGCTGTGACATTACTCGTGACAACATAGTTCAGAAAAGCACTCACCGTGTGAAGCAATAGATTTTCGACCTAGATGTAGACTTCCTCCTCGTGTAGAGGTACAGACAGAGCGGTTTGATGGTGAAGAGGTCGCCGATCAACCGGAGATCGAGGGGGATGTGACGACGTCGCCCTCGTGAAGACGGCGATCGGGTGAGAGGAAGTAGACGGCGCGGCCTACGAGGAGGCGGCGAGTTGCGGCGACACCACACTGCCGCCTAGATCGGCCGGCGGAATTGGCGCCTGGATCGCGCGGCGGCCTCTGGATGCCGATCGGCCGGCGGAATTGGCGACTGGATCGCGCGGCGGCCTCTCGATGTCGATCGGCCGGCGGGAAGGCTACGTCGGGTCGATCGGCCGCTACGTCGATCGGCCGGTTCAAAAGAACGTGCGTGCTGCATGTCACAGAAACCGAGTTCAATTATGATTCTAATACAAAAGAAAAAAACCTAGGTTGATTTCGATTGAAAAGTATAAATAAAAAGCCCAATAGGCCTACCAAAACAGATAAGTGGCTCTAGTCTAGTGGTTTGCTATGCGTGCGGCTACCTGTAGACCCAGGTTCGATTCCTGGGTTTTGCTAATTTGTTTACTTATTTTAGACTGGCTTGTATCCAAGCCAGCCGATCGGCTCGTTTTGACCGCGGCTCATTCAGCTGAGCTCGTTTAGCTGCGGCTTGACTCGTATTTCTACGTTTAGGAGAGGCCGGGGGGAGGACCGAAGCAAGCGCCTATTCCAAGATTCCTTTATTCCTGATCCGTATGGCAGCGTATAGATTGCGCGTTCATTTTTCTGATTTCTGTTTCCGAGTATATATATTGCTGGAGATCGAGTGGAGATATTGACAAAGATACAAGTATGTGCGTGCGATAATGTTCCGCCATGCGTGGAGAGCAGGGCAAAACAAAAGGGAAAACGCTAGTCAATGACAATTTACTCACATGATGCTGCCAAGATGGTCGTGGTAACTGCATATGTACACATGTCCGTCCCTACCCGCAAGCTTATTTTTCACCCTAGCCGTCGCATCCTAGCTAAGAGCATCTCTAGCGGAGCATTTACAAGGTCAAAACTGTAAAAATCCGGCGGGTTTACGGGCCGAGGCCATTTTTTCGGCCAGAACAGAGCCCATGAAAATCGTTTGGCCCGTAAACCGTTTACCGGCAACCGAGAATCCCTCGCGCCAGCACCATCATATTCTGGCCGGTGGTTGATTTTCAGTTCACAAACCGAGTTTGACCACTGCAAGAGGTTCATCTTCTTCGACGCGGCAAGGATCGATGCGCTGCACACACTACTGGACCAAATGCGGACTCCCTGTGCCGGCATCGCTCCTATACCGCGATATGCAGGAGTTCGATTGGCAGAGATGGAGCACCTCAGCGGATGTGAGCAGCTCCTTGTCGGCGCTGGTGCACGCGAGGAGGAATCCGCCGCGACGCCCATAGGACGAGCGGGAGGGATACGGCGCAGCCTCCTTCAGTACCCGAGGACGCCATCAAGGAGGTCGTGGCGATGATGCTTCCGCGCTCCGTGCGGGAGGTGGCGGAGTGGGCCCAACAGTTCCAATGCGGCAAGGAGATCGAAAAAATCTTCCTCGACCTAATTTTGGGTTTTAGGGTTATGCCGGAAATGATATTTTTCTTAGATTAATCATAGTTTGAAATGGCGACGATCATTGATATGCAATGCAAATAACATGGAAGAATCCATCATCTGTTTGTCATTTGTTCCCGCAAAATTGAAAATTTTCAAATTTACAATTCGCTTTTATGTTTCTATTCTGCACCGGCGATTTTTGTGCTTGAGAAACATCTAAAATGCGAACCTTAAATTGCATTTATGGTTCATCGACTTACGGACTCTGCTAGAGATGCTCTAATACAGTAATACGCCTACATCATTGTCGCGTATTATACATGGAGGAATGGCTTACAGCAAACAGAGCCAACCGCTGGCCACATGACATTGCCACGTCATGTATACCTAGTCTAATAACCATCAACTAAAATTGTTAGCTACTCCCTCCGTCCTAGTTTATAGAGCACATATAGCAAATCTCTTGGACCAAGGTGCTAATTGATTGGGGTTAATATCTTGCATGCATTGGTGGAGAGCAATGGATAGAGGTAACCACCTAATAATTAGAAGAGAACTAATGCAAATGTGCCAAAAAAGTGGGATTAAATAGTTTTGAGATTATGTCCTATAAACCAGTATGGAGGGAGTATGTAAATAGACTACTTTATTAATGCATGATCTACCATACACTCTCAAAAGGTACTTTTGAGTCTGTGCTATCTTACCCTAGATCCCGTGTAACTTCTCTCTTCTCCGGCTTAGTAAGAATATAGTTTTTAAACCTTTATAGTCGGCTTACATGGCCTTATTGTACTCCCACTTATCGGATGGAACCATGGACTGCGACAGTGACCGCAGTCGACCAAACCGGCTTGTACCCTATGGTGCGGCGGGCTGGGACGGTCTGTATGCTTTGCTATCTGTGCAAGCTTCGATAGATGTGTTGTCATATGTAGATCCGAGCCAGTGCCGCTCCCAGCCGCCTCTCCTTTTCCTCTTTTGATTTTTCTCGCTCGCATGGATGTTGTTACTATTATATTCTCGGTGCCTCCTATTCTCGGTCACTCGTGTTTCTTTTCCTAGAAAAAATACGTAAATGTTCTCTATTACTTCTTACGTGTATTTTCCTTCTATGGTATGCGTTTCTTATAGACTACCAAAAAACTTGTCAGAGAACATTAGTTGCATGAGAAAGCCAATGTCGACTACATTAGTGAGATGTGTGGGAAGAAGAGAATGTAAGAGAGTGTTCTATATGTAGAGACTAAGACCAAATGTGAGAGCCCATATAATTATTTAAAACAATGGTTGGTGCGAGTCTATTGCAGAGGACTAATGTAATTTAGTTAGTGAGAGAGACAGAGGACAATATGTGCACATGAGTCTATCCGTACTTCAAGTGATGATTTTGTGCATCTTCTATATTGCACATCTGAATTTACTATTTTGAAAGTATAACTACCTCTCTTTCAAAACGACCACCAGCCGAGAACTATAAGCATATGATGTTCTACCAAACTATCAGAAGACAACATAGTCGTCTAATTATGATAAAATAACTTGAAATTATCACATAATCTTCGTAATAATGATCAAGATTTAACACAATAAATGACGGAGATGAAGGTTTACCATACATATGCTTGCAGAACAGAGAGCGGTGAGACTACTTACCAACAAATAACATTGTTTCTAGGAGAAGTCATTGAAAAGGTTTTGTCTCTGGTATAGCTAGCTAGATTTTCCCAATTTTACGCAAATTAAACTTAAAAAATAGGCTAGAATATTTTTCTTACTCAATAGTCCTATTGTAGAATTACAAAATATTGAAGTAGCCTATTATATCACACTCAATTTGACATTTTTTTTATTCTAAGCTTCTAGAACTTTTTCGCCTAATGACTTCTAACCTTTGAAAGTAAAAAATCCTTTTGTGGTAGTTTCTTTAGGGAGAAGTTGCTGCATTTGAACCGCAAAGCATTGACTCTGCGATGAGAATCATATCGGAACTGCCGCTAACATTTCAATTGATGTTGACCCACCAATCCTTGTGAATAAGGAGAAGTTGGCATTCTAATCTCCTTGGCGCACAGAGAATGTAAAGAAATCACCATGGCTATGTAAATGTATAAATTTTGCTTCATTTCGTTTTTCAACATGCCATATTGGTCATCATTTTCCCTCGGTCATTTTGAGAGGAAATATTAGCAATCTTCTTCTTGGAAATTTATAATCATTTGCTTCGGTAATTGTAGAGTGCCTTACGCACTGCGGGTATGCAGCTATGTTTTAGTCTCAGAGTTTTCTATCATTTAAAAATTCACATGATTCGTTACATCTAAAAAGGCGGTGTTCATATATTTGTTTTTTTTAGAAAAGGAGGTTCTACCCCCAGCCTCTACATCAATATAGTGCACACTGCCGTTTTTAATAATAAAGCGAAACCTCGATGCCTTATAAAGAGTTACAACGATTAACCGGTAGCCACCTGCCTGATGAAAAATCTGTAACACCTAGAAAGCTACACTTGATGAATGAGGTGGTCATAATTGGAGCCACATGCCCTGACCTAACACACCAACGCACATCATCTAAACCGGAAGCCTAACCCAAGCCTCCCGAAAGCGAACCAGGAACACAATCCGGTCGAGCAGACCCCAGGCACGCGACGACACGCAAGATGAAGTCCATATGGTTAGTTTCTATCTTATTCTTCGCAAGCTGCAATAATTCCCTTCAGCGTTCATATGGTTAGTTGCGGAAACAGAAACTGGCACTAGGCATCTTGTTAATAGGTTAGTCAATTTCCCCCCTAAAACGTTATTAAAATATAGTACAAACATGTAACAATTAAAATTATAAAATAAACATGAACTTAAAAATTATAGATAGTTGAATACGTATAATTCCATAGAAACAAGAGAAATTTATATCATTAAGAACCTTGTCATTTCTCAAAAGACATATCGACCATATAACGGCTATCGCTTCCATTGTAATAATAGTTCTAAACTTCTAATTAATACCAGTAACCAATTGTCTAAAACATTTGCAATGGATCTACTTGGATACAAATTAGAAGCAATTGGATATCTTACCAAATAGTACGTGCAAATTTGCACTCGAAAAATAAATGCTTTATTGTCTCATGTTGTGGACAAAACACAAACTTTGTATTTCCATGCCAGTTACGCTTAGCAAGGTTACCCTTTGTTATTATGACACCATTACTAATATACAATGCAATTTTTGTTTGTTTTAGTATTATCATTATTTGCCATATTATTATTATTACTACTATTATTATTTTTTTTTTATTATTACTATTATTATTATTATTATTATTATTATTATTATTATTATTATTATTATCGACAAGTATTTCAAAAATGGACAAAAGCTCTATACATGAATCTACAGAAAAAATTCTGTTCTCACATAAACTCTAGTGAAAATCATCGTAGCCTTATGTCAACTGAATCAATGCGAGGCGGCCTAACAAGGCATTCCAAAACACAAGTCCTAGACCGATTAAATCTCATTTGAAAGTCACATTCAGAGGTGAATACTGCAGATGGTATCACCATTATGACGAACAATATTGTATTGGGCCGGATACAATTCTCACACATTGGTATTGCCGAACCATAAGTCCTCCTAGAATCTTATCTCAGATTCATCCTTAATCTAAAATATGCCAAAGCGAAAGAAATGCTTCTTAGTGGCTATTAGGAAAACCAAAAAGTGAGAATCCCCAGGTTTCCAATGGACTTGTTATAACGCCTTTGTGCCAATGGAATTTTCCTTTGTGCCAGATGAGAGCCTGAGTAAGAGGTGAAGGTTGTACTAGGACTTTCAGGTGAGTATAGTTAGAACTACAATGTAGAATAGGAGTACACGACAAGTTTGACATAAATCTTATCTATTTCATTTCATAAATGAATATACCATAATCTTACAGTTTGTTTCGGGGTTGCAGTTGCTATCGCACCTTATGTCTTGAGCTATATTTGTGGTCATTTAGTTTCTATCATCATAAAATTCATATGATTCTTTACTACATTTCGAGTTTAGAAAAAAAATATCGCTTATGAAAAAAAAGTTGATCCGTTGCTTTGGTTTATAACTCTTGCATAGCTCAGTTTTTGCTTTTTATGTTATTAAAACTACTAAAATATGATTTTCAATTCTAAACATCGTAGTATTCTATATTTCCTATCCACGGGCTTTTTTTAGATCAATAAAAGCAATTTTAACTCCCAGGCGTGAAATTTTTTTTGGTTCAGAAAGGATGTGTGAAGTTTTCTTTGTGTGGGTTAGTCTGCAGGAATAGTGTGTTAGCGTATGTTGTTTTTGAGATAATCTGAAGTAATTGCGTAATAATATAGTGACTGGGATTCCAATAGGACTTTGAGGCCGGTGCTCGTCTGGTGCACCGTCGAGTGTTTTTATCTCTAAAAACGGTCATGTATTAAGAAATTGTTTTGTTAATCCTCAATCAACTAAGAATTAAGAAAAAAAGCTTAATTATTAGTCATTTTGGTAGTAGATATGTATGTTTAGATGGGTCCGATGTTTGCATTAGTTCTCGTTGGAATGTAAACACTGGACTCCACATTCCTTAGCCATTTTATTTGGTCCTTTTGTTTTTCTTTCTATAGCGATATGAGCCGGCCGTGAGCTCTTCTCTTTCATTATATGTTGCCTCTTTGTTACATGTGTACATGTATCGAGAGTCCTGTAAAGAAGTGAGTTCTTGTAAAAGAACATGCATACATACTTCTCTATTTTGTATTTAGTTTTCATTCTCTTGTGGCGTTTTATTTTTTATTCTCTTGCCTTTCTTCAGTTATCTTTTATAAATTTTGTCTTCTGCTTTTTTTCTCATTTTCACGAACTAATACAAGTCTTATTGTTTTAAGTGGAGGTTGACCTGAGTTTTTTGGATTAAAACTGGGGCTGTAACTGAGATTCTTCTAGTTGCAAGTGTGACTCCAACTATGATTTTTTTCACTTATAAGTCATGTTACAAGTGAATGTTTTTTCCTTATTGTAAGTCGGGTGGTATCTGATATTCTTCCGATTGCAAGTGTGGTTGAAACCATGATGTTTCTAGTTGCAAATTGTGTCGCAACTATGTTTTTATGGTAGCAAGTGGTACTATAACTGAGATTCTTTCGGTTTCAAGTGTGGTTGTACATATGGTTTCTCAATTGCAAGTTGTGCCGAAACTGAGTTTTTTCGGTTGCAAGTGGGGTTGTAACTAAGATTCTTCAAGTGTTTTTTTGTTTTTGCAACCGTGATTTTTCTAGCTGCAAGTTGTTCGTAAAAGAGTTTTTTTCGTAAGTGGGGCTTAACCGAGAATTTTGGTTGCAAAATCGGTTGGCGACCGTGATTTTTTCCAGTTACAGGTCATCTCGTAACTATTTTTTTTTGGGTTGCCAGTGGGCTACAACTGAGAATATTCTGGTTGCATGTGGCACTACAACGGAATCGGTCTATTGCAACGAAACTAGTCGTTGTAAAAAGTGACTTATCGTCGCAATAGGGTTCTGTTGCACCGAAATCGGTTTCGTTGGGAGGCGTCGCGAAAACCTCCGTGGTAGAAGCCTGTCTCCGCGCATTTAGATTCGTCGCTAAAACATAATCCAGTTGCAACCATTTCCTAGGCCAATTGCCACGCACGTTTTCGTCGCGTCTCGCACATCACGCAACGTACGTATTTCGTTGGTACACCTCTAGTGCAACAAATACCCAAACGTGGCGAGTGACCAATGTGGCAACGGCGAGTGTTCCGTTGCGCTTGTTCTTTCGTTGCAAAAGTCGAGTTTATTTGCCACGTCCAATTGTGTGGCAAAAAACTATGGCAACAAACATTATACGCGTGGGAAAAACTTTTTGCCACACACAATCAATCGTGGTAAGATGATTTTGAAATAGTAATCGCAACGGCCTTCATATTAGTAGCCATAAGCAAGCGCGACATATTCAACTATTCGTGGCGCCATTCAATTTCTACAAATTTTAGTTTCGTGGCGTGATGTAGTATTCGCAACATCCACATTTTATGTTGCTAGAAACAACTGCGACAATAACAACTTTTCGTGGCGCCATTGTATTTCGACAAGTTTTATTTTCGTGGCGACATATACAATTCGCAACGTACAAATTTTAGTAGCTAGAAACAACTGCGACAACTTCAACTATTCGTTGCGCCTTTCTTTTTCTACAAATTTTAGTTTCGTGGAGAGATGTAGTATTCGCAACATCCATATTTTATGTTGCTAGAAACAACTGCGACAATAACAACTTGTCGTGGCGCCATTGTATTTCGACAAATTTTATTTTCGTGGCGACATGTACTATTGGCAACGTAAAAATTTTAGTAGCTATAAACAACTGCGACAACTTAAACTATTCGTTGCGCTTTTCTATTTCTACAAAATTTAGTTTCGTGGCGAGAAGTATGCGAATTCTGTATTGCAACGAACATAGTTTGGTGGCGTGAATGAACTATCGCAACAAAGTTAGTTTGGTGGAGAAAAAATATTGCGACGATGTCTCCCTCATGGTGGTGAGAGTCTATTTCAACAAAACACCTTGTTGTGGCGACTGAGGCTTCACGCAACACTACAATTATCGTGGTAAACTACCTATTGCCACGTTATAGAAAAAAAAAATAAGGAAACAAAAAATACGGGCATTGAATTAAAATGTTCAAAAGGGTACGTAAAATATGTTTATTTACACAAAATAATAGTTCTCATAGCTATTTTTAATATATACAAATGAAATTCTCGTACAACATGGATCAAATCAAACTGAAATATCCAGTGCAGCTATTTATTTCCATCAGAAGTTTGATTGACGTCCTGCAATCAATTGTAAAAAAAAAGGTGTGAGTCTAGTCAGCAATAACACATGCTGAAACATAAGAACCAGCAGACTATAGTGTGTGGATGAAGCAAAAACAGTTGTTGTAACTCAACGAAGCCACAACCCATAGTGAAACATAAACTGCAGCAAGTATAGGGTGGGTGCAGCAACGCTATAGTGTGGGTGTAGCAAAAACAGAATGTACAAGTACCGAACTGTACAAGATTGTGACTTACATATGACTTAAACATTCGACTTTTCTGTATCGTGCTGTGCGGAGGAACTATTTTCTTAGCAGGACTGTTGGTAAGTGATGGTTGCTGGTTCGACTTCTTAGACGTCTGGAAAAACAAAGTGCATTGTTAGCAACGCAAGTAAACAACTAAATCTTACTAGTTTGCAATTGTATGACTATCATCACCTGAGGTGTAGTCGTCTTCTGCTTTTCCATCTGTGCGGAGAGCTCGTCAAACTTTGCCTGCATCCGTGAGTTAAACTCTGCAAGCAAGTTATTTTCAAATTCTTTTCTTGAGTTTCTCTCCGACTCCATCAGTTGTTCCCTTTGAGAGAGCTCTTCCATTAATCTCTTCTCAAGATTTTCTCTCTCAGCCCGCTCTACATTAATCTTCTCTTCCATGCTTGCACGTTCATCTAGTAACTTCTGTTCTAAAGTACTGACCTTCGTGGTGAGCTGGGAGTTAACTTTTTGGGTCTCTGCCGCAGCCCGAGCTTGCTCCTCTAACAGCAACTTAGACCGCTGAGAACTAGTTTGCACCTGGGCCATGTATCCGAACCCACGAGGCTGCGATGACTTGCATTGAACTTTAGATTTATATGCTTTCTGGAAAATATTGATTCTTTGTTCAGCTGACAATGGGACATCAGTTTCCTTTAATCTGTTTTCAATCTCTTTACATGTTGTTTCCTGATTAGGAAAAAAAATCTCAAATCAGATGTAATATCATCCAAGAAGGAGAACAGTAAATATGTTTAGAGTAGCTTCTAAGTCAGTTAACTCATGTAAACATCCTTGGACTCTTCTGTAGTCCATGTTTCATTCTTTGTGTGGGTCAGTCTCCAGAGAGCAACACAGTCTGGCTCTTCTCCAGTTTCCGAATTCCTCTGCAAGTAGTGCAACAATTAGATACTATAAACATTAAAGCAAAGTGAACACCGACGCATGCATAGTGAGTAGGCCCATACATTCTCAAAACTGATTTGAGAGTAGGATTTTGATCCTACTCTGTGTTTTGTCTTCATCTTCGTACGGTTATCCTTGTTCTTTTGGCTGAGTTCCTGCTCATTCAATTATAAAAAAAAACTTTTCAGACAAGCCATTTGATGATAGTACAAAATTCACAAACAGGTAGTATAGAAATAACCAGGAATTTCGGATCAGTGCCAAAGTACTCGATCAACCATTCCCACTCTTCTTTTTGTAAATCTTCTGGGACAACTGCCCTTCTGGCATCATCTGTTTTGTATGCCTTGTAAGTGCTGCTTAGGTCTCCTCGCCAGCCTCTGTAGCGTTCTTTTGCAATTTTAAGAATTTTTCCGTGTGTTTCGTCTGTATCTGGCATATCGTATCTGTCCTGTAATGCGTAGAACAAACAGATAGACTTAGTTTAGTAGTAGTACATTAATTATGGACGAAAAAAGCAGACAACACATGTGAGAAAGGTTGTACTCACCAACATATCTGTGACGATCATGCGATGGATGTTAGGGTGAATGTCTGTCCACCTCCTCACTCCAATAATTGGTAACCTTCTTTTCATTATGATTACCACCTCATCCTTGAATGAACGGTTGTTCATTCCTACTGGACCACCCAATGTTTCAGAGAAATCAACACCTAGCTTTGCAGCTCCATTGGCATGACGCTTCTTACTGGCTTTCAAACCTTTCACTACACCTCGCCCTTTCTTCTTCGTTATGTCATCACCTACATCACAAAACACACACAAAGAAACAATTTATTTTGTAGTTGATTGAAAGAAATTAGGACACAGCGGTAAAAAATATAGCTAGTACCTTCTTGTAGTTGTAGCTTCGGGCGATAGCAGCGTGCATGGGAAGGCTAATCCTCAACGGAACACATGTCAGTTTCAGACACATCAGTGTTAGGTTCAGTTCCTGTTTCAGGGTTAACATTTGTACTGAATCAGCAATCCTAGATTTTATCCATTAAAACAAAAATTAGACAGAGCTTAAATGTCAAAAATAAATTACCACGTCTACATTTTCCCTGACTTTTTTTATATTGTAGTATACTTTCAACCCTTGTCATGCAGACAGATCCTTTCTTTATTACTGAAAATGTTAACAATAAATGGACAAAGCATTAACATTGTGCATAATTCAGAAAGCTGATTAAGAATTAATGAACTTGTGTACCATTCCCAAAGGAGTAATCTGTATCTTCTTCTTCGTTTGAAGCTTGTTCCTCTTCGGTTGCATCCCTAACTGCATGTTTATCAAAATTGTGGATTAGGTAAGGAATGCATAAAATAGTTACCGGGGAAAATATTTATTAAAGTCTGTATTGAAGGAGTTGCGAGTTGGAGATTTGGCATGAAAGTATAACCTGTGATAGTGATCTGTCGCTTTTTTCTGGTGGATCCAGTTGCATCATCAAGCAGAGACTCTATTGGTGCAATATCAACCGCCGTGGCCTCCTCCCTAAACACACACAGGGAGATCTTCTTATCATTAGAGTGCCTGCGTTTCAATAGCTCGAAATAACTACCATGTTCTATTGGAACAAGTTTTCCTTTGCCACGGCCATTATTTAGCCTGCAGTACAGGTAATCACGCGCGCCACTGAAGCCAACGTTTTCAATCAAATTGATGAATTCCATATAGCAGATTTCCTCCGGTTCCATGGCTGCTACCACAACTTTTTTGTTTTTTTCACCGTCCTCATAGAAAAGTCTAACATTCCAAATGGGTTCGGTCGTCTACAATTAGATAGAAGTAAAAAATGAGAACCCAAATAATCAGTGAGTTAGCAGATCTGAAATAAAAAAATAGTTACATGGCATTATTCACATAGAAAACCAGATACACATATGATCGACTAGGTGTTCATACACGGATTAACGCTTCAACCAGAGGAAGAACAGAGAATAACAACCAATATCGAGACCATATAAGAGACGGCGAGATCACGGAGATGGACGAGCTAGAAGCAGATTAGACAGGAAAACCTGAGAGGATTCGCGTTCCATGGAGTCGGATCGCGACATCGACATGTGTAGAGCTCCGAACGTGATGAGGGCGAGATGAGATCTAATCTGCAATGGCGAAAGAGGTGGCCCGTAGATTGTGCTATGGCGAAACGGGAGGGGCAATGTGCACTTATACATACACGTTAGCGGGAAATTTAAAGTGACTGCTTTTATTTTTTGGTGGGAACACAAAATTTCGCTACACTTGGCGTTTTAGCGGGAGGATTTAATTTTTTTTGGTGGGACATCGTATTCGAGCAACCACAACGCCTTGTCGACAATATAGGCGCTAATTGAGCAGTTAAACAATGCATGCAATCGCCGGCTGCCTTGAAGGCATATTTTGCATTGAGTTTCAAGGCGTCAGGCTCTTAACTATCGAGGGAAAACTAATCGGATTTATTCCCTAGCGCTTACAACGTAGGATTGAAAACATGTGGAAGTCTCGCATGAGTCATGTAATGTCACTGAACAATTATTTCATGCAACTTATTAGCTGCCGCCGCCTTGTTTATTTCTGCAAACTTCAAATTGCCACTGAAAATATAATCAAGACAAGTAATCTTCACTGCAGATGAAGGATTGGGTGATCAATCCACTGAAGCACATCGCTGATGGCAGTACGATAATTACATACATCCATACGTTCATGATCCGATGAGAATGTCCAAGTTGGCAGACTACGTACTACAACCAGGGCGACACCGCCCGCATCACGATCTTCATGTCCAAGTGGCGGTTACGGGTGCTCCTAAGTGTAATGAGAATAGCTTGCTTTTCATATAAATGCTTGCCTTCAAGGAATTCCCGCCATGCATTCCTGCCAAACATAATGCGGCCGTCCCTGTCCGTGTTGTATGGAACGGTGGTGAATGCCTCTGATGATCCGAGGCATAGCCCAGCATGGCCTGAAGACGGAATGCCAGCACTGTCCGCTATGGACTGAGGTAGTTTCTGGATTTCGAGCGTGTGGATGACATACAAAAAGAAGTAGGTCATAGTAAGGCACACGTTGTAAGCATAAATTGCGTTGAAAAACATAAATAGCATAGGCACCTTACGTACCATCTCATATCTGGCCACATTTGTCCACGTCAAACGAGTCACGTATGGCACTCCAATGTACTCATCTATCGTGGGTAGAAGCTCACGAACGTGGTCCTTCTCATCGTCATCAAGATCAGCTCTCTGGGAGAAGATGATGGAAGAGTCGAATGGGTCATCCTCATCCATGGACTGCTGATCCGTGGACTCCTCATCCGTGGACTCCTCATCAATCCTGGGATCTGGGTCATTTTCATTGCTTGTAGTAGCGTCGTGGTCGTACAAGTAGTGCCTGCGGCACATGTCGAACTTGAACACCTTGACGGTGAGCAAGGCGTCGCCGTCGTAACTGAAGAGGAGAAACATGCCGCGCTGTAGGAAGTAATATTGGGCGAACTGGTCCCACCCGTGCCCGAGGAAAATGCGGCCAGCTTCATCGAAAAGCACAACCATGTCCCTGTTCTTGCTACTCGGATCGTCCGCCTCACGCAGCTTAAGTTCACGTGGTTCACGGGCCTTCAGCAACTCCACAAACTTCTTAGGCAGCACCTGCAGCAATATGAAAGTTAAATAGATAGAAAAGAGTGCTTACTAGAAATAAGTTTACTGTTTGATGATGGATGAGTACTATAAAAATGTAAACAAGTAGTACCTAGTAATCAGTTATACTAAATCTTAGTTGAGCAATGAGGGTGTTTGCCACATTAATTCAAAAAGATGAACTTTCAGTGGGAGCTGAAATGTACCAAATCGAGTGAACATATTCACGTAGAGCAATTGAGCTACTAAAACCCATCTACTAGACCTTAATTTGATTCACAAATTTAACTAGCTACAGGATCATAGCTCAGACACTATGTCAGACTAAATAACTGAAGTGGTGGTGTGGGTCGATGAAGCGTACCAGTTTGTCCGATGTAGCGTCTACTACGAGGGAGTAGAACTCAAAGTCTGCCAACTCCATCTTAACAGATCCCTCTGTTCATCATATAATAGAAATGCAAATCAATTTCCGGCTACATATATAATCGAGAATTAACATTTTGGTGATACAGTCCACGTACTGAATGCCGCGTTGTATTGCAAGCGGCAACTGCTTAGGTCGAACATCTTTACTATGATGACATTGCGGCCGTCGTAATTGCAGATCAGAATAAAGCCTCTCTACAGTTTGTAGGTCCGGGCGAAACACTCCCAGCCGTGCTTTAGGAACATGCGGCCAGTGCTGTCGAACCACACATCAACGTCCCACGTGGTGCTACGCCAATGGCCGACCTCAAGCAGCTTCAGTGCACGGGGTTTACGGTCCCCTAGCAACTCTGCGAACTTCTTAGGCAGTGACTGCAGCAGAGGATAGAGCAAACCATGAACATCATTCCACCTATCTGACTAAAATGACAAGTAAAATGAGTACAATACCTGTTTGTCCGATGAAGCATCATCTACGTAAGCGAGGAACTCGTAGTCCATCGTATGCAAACCCGTCTGTAGATCGTACTAAAAAGTATGACTTCAGTTACATTTAGCAGACGTGCCAAAACAGCAGAGGTTAAGAAACATGAAGGTTCACTACAAATTTAGGACTAAATGCAGTCTAGCAGCATCATGGTTCAGAGACATTCATACACAGGTGCAATTTAAATTTGACATGCATTCAAGAATTTCATGGAAGTACGGAACTTCAGAAAAGAAATCTACTAGTATGTCAAGGAAATGGTGTGCCGACAATCAATTGTACTGCTTTAGCAAATTAATTGAAATAGCTACTGGTCCTAAAAAATGGCTCACATCTATTGTCCTGCTGAAGATTAAAAATGGAAATTACTAAAAATAGCTAGTGAACCTAAAAAGGGGTAAATTCAACTGTATTTGTGAATAGTAAAAAGGGAAATTACTAAAAGTAGGTAGTAGTCCTAGATATGCAAGTGTGAGTACCAGAGGTCTTACTTTCAACATCACTAATTACCTACCTAGAAAAAGGCACACACACAACAACAGCTACCAACATCAATTGGGCACCTGGAACTATCAAAATTAACATGAAGGTATAGTGCAACATCTCAATCAGATGCATGTAAGTACCATTTACTTTAGTCATAAACGTGTAAAAGACAAATCAATCATGAATGACATCGAACATAAATACGTACTACCATCTATATGTAGCACAAGATTTCACATTTCTTTCCTGTCTAGACAAGTAGGACACTAGTTAGCTTATAGAAAATGAGTGTTTGAACTTAAATCGTTTTGCAATGCATCCACAAGAGGTGAAGTTCTAACCTGAGTGTCGCCCGCGATGGATCAGTGGTGAATCGACGCGCCGTGGGTCAATCTACAGCGCGATGAAGAGACTGGCGACGACGGCGGTCGCGAGAATGCGGCGGCCCAGAGAGGGATGCTGATCGAGGGGCGGCGAGGTCGAGAGATGGATGGCGGCGGCGGCGGCGACGGTGTCGGTGAACTGCAGAATAAGGGTTTTCTCGGAGCAAATAACTGTAGGTACACAAAGAGGAGGAGTGCGAACTTGACGTGACAATACGAGAGGAAGATGATACTTGGGCCCACTGTAAGTCTGTTACCACAAATGGTGGTACATTTCCGCGGGGCAGTTTGCCATTTTTATGGTTCCTATCTGAAGTGCCACCGAGCGTCTCCCCTCCCCTCCCCTGCTTTCTCCTCTGTTTCTCCACTGACGATCTTCGTCCTACTCCACGCCATGGAGCAGCCAGACCAATATGGTGTGTTCAATTTTAGAAATGTTGGTACAAAAGTATTCCATTCCCAATTATTTTGGTAAACAGCCGCATTGCCCGCTTGTAATAACCGCGCCGCTTCCAACCCATGCCCAAAGTCGAAATCATGATGCATTCCAAGAACCTCGCTTCATTTCAGCAACATTGCACGTGTGGGATCTCAAAAAGCCGCTTCCATTCTCAAGTTGCCTACCAATCTTATGTCGTAGCCGTTTCCGGTCACTTTCGGTCCAGAACATTGTTCCCTTCCACCTACGATGCCTGGAAAACAACAGAGAGATGAGAATGTAAGCCACACTTGGCAATGTGGGCCCACACAAAATGCTTGAACCCCATTGCAGGACTTGTATGGTGTCGCCGTTGCGCTGGGTGGCGTCGGACGTTAACCGGGACGATTCTCGCCGCTTCTCGCTCTTGCATGCCAGCCTCCACACCTGGGGCATCCTTACAACCCACTCCAACCAACTCACTCCACATGCAACACTGCACCTTGTTACCCCTGCCCATGACTGGGCGATGCGTGATCTGGCCTTATATTGCCTTCGAAAGCGGAAGGAACGCCCGAAAACAGGGATTTCCTTGGCCAACTTGTTGTTTCCCATGCCCATAGTCGAAATCATGATGCATTCCAAGAACCTCGCTTCATTTCAGCAACATTGCACGTGTGGGATCTCAAAAAGCCGCTTCCATTCTCAAGTTGCCTACCAATCTTATGTCGTAGCCGTTTCCGGGCACTTTCGGTCCAGAACATTGTTCCCTTCCACCTACGATGCCTGGAAAACAGCAGAGAGATGAGAATGTAAACCACACTTGGCAATGTGGGCCCACACAAAATGCTTGAACCCCATTGCAGGACTTGTATGGTGCCGCCGTTGCGCTGGGTGGCGTCGGACGTTAACCGGGACGATTCTCGCCGCTTCTCGCTCTTGCATGCCAGCCTCCACACCTGGGGCATCCTTACAACCCACTCCAACCAACTCACTCCACATGCAACACTGCACCTTGTTACCCCTGCCATGACTGGCGATGCGTGATTGGCCTTATATTGCCTTCGAAAGCGGAAGGAGCGCCCGAAAACGGGGATTTCCTTGGCCAACTTGTTGTTTCCCATGCCCATAGTCGAAATCATGATGCATTCCAAGAACCTCGCTTCATTTCAGCAACATTGCACGTGTGGGATCTCAAAAAGCCGCTTCCATTCTCAAGTTGCCTACCAATCTTATGTCGTAGCCGTTTCCGGGCACTTTCGGTCCAGAACATTGTTCCCTTCCACCTACGATGCCTGGAAAACAGCAGAGAGATGAGAATGTAAGCCACACTTGGCAATGTGGGCCCACAGAAATAATGCTTGAACCCCATTGCAGGACTTGTATGGTGCCGCCGTTGCGCTGGGTGGCGTCGGACGTTAACCGGGACGATTCTCGCCGCTTCTCGCTCTTGCATGCCAGCCTCCACACCTGGGGCATCCTTACAACCCACTCCAACCAACTCACTCCACATGCAACACTGCACCTTGTTACCCCTGCCCATGACTGGGCGATGCGTGATCTGGCTTTATATTATTTTTTTTTGAAACATTTTCTACTGCAGGGGAGTCCCCCACAGCCCTTTATTACCAACCACAAGCGTTACAGTTACAAATATGTACAAATATACATGGAATTAGACTAAGACAGTCTATCCCAGGCTAAAATAAGGAATTAATCCATAAAGCTAAGTCAGTAGCTACAGCAGCACTCAACCTATGCTTAAGCATAAGGAGATCAAACATGAAGCCCACTATCCATCCCATAAAGGAATGTCTTTCTGATTTAAAAATGACTCCATTCCTCTACTTTCAAATATTCTAGCAAGCAAGAATCACAATCTCAGTGAAACATGGCCCCTTGAAAGACTTTTTGGCAGCAGCAAGATTTTGCAAATGTGTCACTCCAACTGATTTTGCAAATAATTCCAAATTCGAGAGCTAAAAACTATTGAAAGAACAGATGTATCCAGTCCTCATTGCACTGTGTACAACAAAGAACACAATGATCTGTACCTTCAATCTGGCCAGAACATGAGTATTCCATATCTTAGTCACAAGGTCCATGAAACCAGTTGCTTAACCCAATGATTTTCAAAACCGAAAAATCTTTGCCTTTGGGATGTTGGTTCCAATTTTAACCATACAAGGCAAGTGGTCAGAGGTTATTTTAGACATGGGTAACACCATGGTATTAGGGAAATCTAGTGTCCACTGGCATGAAGTAAAGAACCAATCCAATTGAACCAAAAGTGGATCATCCAGTGATCTAATGAAATTAAAATCACCAAGAATCATCCAGTTCTGATGAATCGGAATGGAAATTTTATATGCCTTGTTAACAAAATCTTCTCTTTCCACCCCATTCTCCACTGAAGATGAACTTCTAACAATTCTCCACTGAAGATGGACCTGTTCCATAGTACAATTAAACCTCCAGAAGCTCCAACAGAGGGAGAGAAGACAAATTGATCAAATCTCTTAGGGCAGAACGACCTAATAAAGGAATGATCAAAATATAACAGGAAAACCCAGCAACAACTCCAGGGACCAAACAGGCCCAAAAGATATAAAGAAGGCCCACTAATAATCAGAACTTGATGGAGTGTTGGGCTTCTTTGGAGCAACTTCAAGCTTCTCCACCGTTAATTCCGAATCTTCTATCTGGAGGATGGTTCCCGCCCTCTGCAGAACAGCAACAGGAGTGAAAGGAGGTACTCCCCCTGTAGAGTCTTGAGGACGAGCAGACTTGGCCTTTTTCCTAGGTTCTGGCTTGTCTGATGCAGGCAAAACCCTGAACCCAGCATTCTTGGCAAGGCTACGCGTCACTCTACGCTCCTCAATGACAAGTGGAGTGGACACCTTCCTGGTCCTCTTCTTGGTAACCGGCTCGGGAGTCAACGGTTCAGTAGCAGGGCATGAATCCAGCAGCAAAGGAACAGGAGCAGCAGAGGAAACTGGCAACTCGAAAGGCAGTAGAGACGACAGAAATTCAAATCTCCTGTCAAAAATAACCCGAGCTTTGTGCTCCAGAAAATATCTGGACCACTCCACCACAGGATAGGCAACAGGACTTGAAGAATCTGCACTTCATTGTTCTGATCTGCACCAATTTCAGGGGTGTGGTGGAACAAAAGGAACCATAGCCAGTTGGTTATGTTCCACCTGTTGCTGCATCTCCACAAATTGTTCCGGGCCCTCAGCTCGTGCAACATTCATGGAGTCAATGGAAGCGCCAGAGAATTGAACAGATACAGAAGACTGCACCCGCTCAGGTTCCGGTGCCTGATCAACAGGCTCCTCCGGCGCAGCATTCTCTCCCTGCTCCTCATTGTTCCACTCTCCCAACCATCTTGCTGTGGTTCAGGCTGAGCCGGTGAGCCCAAGCATCTGGAATTGGGCCTCTGGAGCACCAAAAGCTGGGTTGTGGATTGTCCCAGGAGGGAGAAGGTCTTCCTCCCCCGGCAAAGCATCAGCAACATCACTGTCCAGAATAAAAACAGGGCAGTCCAGGAAACAACGTGACCACCGTAACGCTGAACCTCCCTAATCACAAGCGAGAGGGGAACATCAGGACCTCGATAGATGTGTTGTCATATGTAGATCCGAGCCAGTGCCGCTCCCAGCCGCCTCTCCTTTTCCTCTTTTGATTTTCTCGCTCGCATGGATGTTGTTACTATTATATTCTCGGTGCCTCCTATTCTCGGTCACTCGTGTTCTTTTCCTAGAAAAAATACGTAAATGTTCTCTATTACTTCTTACATTCTCTCCCTGCTCCTCATTGTTCCACTCTCCCCAACCATCTTGCTGTGGTTTAGGCTGAGCCGGGTGGAGCCCAAGCATCTGGAATTGGGGCCTCTAGAGCACCAAAAGCTGGGTGTGGATTGTCCCCAGGAGGGAGAAGGTCTTCATCCCCGGCAAAGCATCAGCAGCATCACTGTCCAGAATAAAAACAGGGCAGGTCCAGGAAACAACGTGACCACCGTAACGCTGAACCTCCCTAATCACAAGCGAGGGGGAACATCAGCACCGCCCCCATAAGTAACCTTGAGCAAGGTGCAAACAGGAGAAGCGTCCTCCCTCCACCAGGTCCGGAGCTTGCCAAACTTGGACACAAACTCCCGAAGAAAACTCATCGGTGCGATAGTCCATGTGCAGATTCAGAATCATAATCCACCCAGTCCTTGCATAAGTTGTTGATCTAACATTATCTCCTTCATCATGCCTAACGAAGGATAGCATCCTACCATCAGGAAAGATAAAAGGAGGAGTGTACCAAACAATCTCTGGCAACTTGATCCGCCATGCGGAACATGCCAACTCCCACAGCGCTCTCCGAGAAGGAGGCAACTTGCAGATGTAATTCCTGAATGATGTAATCGACGATTTGCTGCAGGATACGTCGAGCTCTTCTACCGGTGGCGCGGAACCAACTGAGCAATGGCCCAGGACATTCATGGCGGCGAGGTGGAGCCGCAGAGGAGGTGATGAAGAGGCGAGCAGGCCGCTGCTCGGCCTCCCATACCTCCTCACCATGCATCCCCGCGGGACGAACATGGTCGGATCACAGGGGAAGTTCGCCATTGCAGGAGGTTGCGATTCGAGCGGTGATTCCGACGAGGATTTTCCAGAAACAGTGGCAGGGGCAGGGGATAGAGCTGAGGCAGGGGCAGGGGATAGAGCTGAGGCAGGGGACTCTCGGTTCCAATAGTCGACGATTTAACTACCCAGCGCAGAGTTCCATTAATTCCCGGGCAGTTTCTACGGATATGCCTACCAATCTTATGTCGTAGCCGTTTCCGGGCACTTTCGGTCCAGAACATTGTTCCCTTCCACCTAGGATGCCTGGAAAACAGCAGATATGAGAATGTAAGCCACACTTGGCAATGTGGGCCCACACAAAATGCTTGAACCCCATTGCAGGACTTGTATGGTGCCGCCGTTGCGCTGGGTGGCGTCGAAGCACCGGACGTTAACCGGGACGATTCTCGCCGCTTCTCGCTCTTGCATGCCAGCCTCCACACCTGGGGCATCCTTACAACCCACTCCAAGCAACTCACTCCACATGCAACACTGCACCTTGTTACCCCTGCCCATGATGGGCGATGCGTGATCTGGCTTTATATTGCCTTCGAAAGCGGAAGGAACGGCCGAAAACGGGGATTTCCTTGGCCAACTTGTTGTTTCCCATGAAAGTCGAAATCATGATGCATTCCAAGAACCTCGCTTCATTTCAGCAACATTGCACGTGTGGGATCTCAAAAAGCCGCTTCCATTCTCAAGTTGCCTACCAATCTTATGTCGTAGCCGTTTCCGGGCACTTTCGGTCCAGAACATTGTTCCCTTCCACCTAGGATGCCTGGAAAACAGCAGAGATGAGAATGTAAGCCACACTTGGCAATGTGGGCCCACACAAAATGCTTGAACCCCATTGCAGGACTTGTATGGTGCCGCCGTTGCGCTGGGTGGCGTCGACGTTAACCGGGACGATTCTCGCCGCTTCTCGCTCTTGCATGCCAGCCTCCACACCTGGGGCATCCTTACAACCCACTCCAAGCAACTCACTCCACATGCAACACTGCACCTTGTTACCTGCCCATGAGTGGGCGATGCGTGATCTGGCTTTATATTGCCTTCGAAAGCGGAAGGAACGGCCGAAAACGGGGATTTCCTTGGCCAACTTGTTGTTTCCCATGCCCCAAGTCGAAATCATGATGCATTCCAAGAACCTCGCTTCATTTCAGCAACATTGCACGTGTGGGATCTCAAAAAGCCGCTTCCATTCTCAAGTTGCCTACCAATCTTATGTCGTAGCCGTTTCCGGGCACTTTCGGTCCAGAACATTGTTCCCTTCCACCTACGATGCCTGGAAAACAGAGAGATGAGAATGTAAGCCACACTTGGCAATGTGGGCCCACACAAAATGCTTGAACCCCATTGCAGGACTTGTATGGTGCCGCCGTTGCGCTGGGTGGCGTCGACGTTAACCGGGACGATTCTCGCCGCTTCTCGCTCTTGCATGCCAGCCTCCACACCTGGGGCATCCTTACAACCCACTCCAAGCAACTCACTCCACATGCAACACTGCACCTTGTTACCCCTGCCCATGAGTGGGCGATGCGTGATCTGGCTTTATATTGCCTTCGAAAGCGGAAGGAACGGCCGAAAACGGGGATTTCCTTGGCCAACTTGTTGTTTCCCATGCCCAAAGTCGAAATCATGATGCATTCCAAGAACCTCGCTTCATTTCAGCAACATTGCACGTGTGGGATCTCAAAAAGCCGCTTCCATTCTCAAGTTGCCTACCAATCTTATGTCGTAGCCGTTTCCGGGCACTTTCGGTCCAGAACATTGTTCCCTTCCACCTAGGATGCCTGGAAAACAGCAGAGATGAGAATGTAAGCCACACTTGGCAATGTGGGCCCACACAAAATGCTTGAACCCCATTGCAGGACTTGTATGGTGTCGCCGTTGCGCTGGGTGGCGTCGACGTTAACCGGGACGATTCTCGCCGCTTCTCGCTCTTGCATGCCAGCCTCCACTGGGGCATCCTTACAACCCACTCCAAGCAACTCACTCCACATGCAACACTGCACCTTGTTACCCTGCCCATGAGTGGGCGATGCGTGATCTGGCTTTATATTGCCTTCGAAAGCGGAAGGAACGGCCGAAAACGGGGATTTCCTTGGCCAACTTGTTGTTTCCCATGCCCAAAGTCGAAATCATGATGCATTCCAAGAACCTCGCTTCATTTCAGCAACATTGCACGTGTGGGATCTCAAAAAGCCGCTTCCATTCTCAAGTTGCCTACCAATCTTATGTCGTAGCCGTTTCCGGGCACTTTCGGTCCAGAACATTGTTCCTTCCACCTACGATGCCTGGAAAACAGCAGAGATGAGAATGTAAGCCACACTTGGCAATGTGGGCCCACACAAAATGCTTGAACCCCATTGCAGGACTTGTATGGTGCCGCCGTTGCGCTGGGTGGCGTCGACGTTAACCGGGACGATTCTCGCCGCTTCTCGCTCTTGCATGCCAGCCTCCACACCTGGGGCATCCTTACAACCCACTCCAAGCAACTCACTCCACATGCAACACTGCACCTTGTTACCCCTGCCCATGAGTGGGCGATGCGTGATCTGGCTTTATATTGCCTTCGAAAGCGGAAGGAACGGCCGAAAACGGGGATTTCCTTGGCCAACTTGTTGTTTCCCATGCCCAAAGTCGAAATCATGATGCATTCCAAGAACCTCGCTTCATTTCAGCAACATTGCACGTGTGGGATCTCAAAAAGCCGCTTCCATTCTCAAGTTGCCTACCAATCTTATGTCGTAGCCGTTTCCGGGCACTTTCGGTCCAGAACATTGTTCCCTTCCACCTAGGATGCCTGGAAAACAACAGAGATGAGAATGTAAGCCACACTTGGCAATGTGGGCCCACACAAAATGCTTGAACCCCATTGCAGGACTTGTATGGTGCCGCCGTTGCGCTGGGTGGCGTCGACGTTAACCGGGACGATTCTCGCCGCTTCTCGCTCTTGCATGCCAGCCTCCACACCTGGGGCATCCTTACAACCCACTCCAAGCAACTCACTCCACATGCAACACTGCACCTTGTTACCCCTGCCCATGAGTGGGCGATGCGTGATCTGGCTTTATATTGCCTTCGAAAGCGGAAGGAACGGCCGAAAACGGGGATTTCCTTGGCCAACTTGTTGTTTCCCATGCCCAAAGTCGAAATCATGATGCATTCCAAGAACCTCGCTTCATTTCAGCAACATTGCACGTGTGGGATCTCAAAAAGCCGCTTCCATTCTCAAGTTGCCTACCAATCTTATGTCGTAGCCGTTTCCGGGCACTTTCGGTCCAGAACATTGTTCCCTTCCACCTAGGATGCCTGGAAAACAGCAGAGATGAGAATGTAAGCCACTTGGCAATGTGGGCCCACACAAAATGCTTGAACCCCATTGCAGGACTTGTATGGTGCCGCCGTTGCGCTGTGGCGTCGAAGCACCGGACGTTAACCGGGACGATTCTCGCCGCTTCTCGCTCTTGCATGCCAGCCTCCACACCTGGGGCATCCTTACAACCCACTCCAAGCAACTCACTCCACATGCAACACTGCACCTTGTTACCCCTGCCCATGAGTGGGCGATGCGTGATCTGGCTTTATATTGCCTTCGAAAGCGGAAGGAACGGCCGAAAACGGGGATTTCCTTGGCCAACTTGTTGTTTCCCATGCCCAAAGTCGAAATCATGATGCATTCCAAGAACCTCGCTTCATTTCAGCAACATTGCACGTGTGGGATCTCAAAAAGCCGCTTCCATTCTCAAGTTGCCTACCAATCTTATGTCGTAGCCGTTTCCGGGCACTTTCGGTCCAGAACATTGTTCCCTTCCACCTAGGATGCCTGGAAAAAGCAGAGATGAGAATGTAAGCCACACTTGGCAATGTGGGCCCACACAAATGCTTGAACCCCATTGCAGGACTTGTATGGTGCCGCCGTTGCGCTGGGTGGCGTCGACGTTAACCGGGACGATTCTCGCCGCTTCTCGCTCTTGCATGCCAGCCTCCACACCTGGGGCATCCTTACAACCCACTCCAAGCAACTCACTCCACATGCAACACTGCACCTTGTTACCCCTGCCCATGAGTGGGCGATGCGTGATCTGGCTTTATATTGCCTTCGAAAGCGGAAGGAACGGCCGAAAACGGGGATTTCCTTGGCCAACTTGTTGTTTCCCATGCCCAAAGTCGAAATCATGATGCATTCCAAGAACCTCGCTTCATTTCAGCAACATTGCACGTGTGGGATCTCAAAAAGCCGCTTCCATTCTCAAGTTGCCTACCAATCTTATGTCGTAGCCGTTTCGGGCACTTTCGGTCCAGAACATTGTTCCCTTCCACCTAGGATGCCTGGAAAACAGCAGATATGAGAATGTAAGCCACACTTGGCAATGTGGGCCCACACAAAATGTTTGAACCCCATTGCAGGACTTGTATGGTGCCGCTGTTGCGTTGGGTGGCCGCGACGTTAACCGGGACGATTCTCGCCGCTTCTCGCTCTTGCATGCCAGCCTCCACACCTGGGGCATCCTTACAACCCACTCCAAGCAACTCACTCCACATGCAACACTGCACCTTGTTACCCCTGCCATGAGTGGGCGATGCGTGATCTGGCTTTATATTGCCTTCGAAAGCGGAAGGAACGGCCGAAAACGGGGATTTCCTTGGCCAACTTGTTGTTTCCCATGCCCATAGTCGAAATCATGATGCATTCCAAGAACCTCGCTTCATTTCAGCAACATTGCACGTGTGGGATCTCAAAAAGCCGCTTCCATTCTCAAGTTGCCTACCAATCTTATGCCGTAGCCGTTTCCGGGCACTTTCGGTCCAGAACATTGTTCCCTTCCACCTAGGATGCCTGGAAAACAGCAGAGATGAGAATGTAAGCCACACTTGGCAATGTGGGCCCACACAAAATGCTTGAACCCCATTGCAGGACTTGTATGGTGCCGCCGTTGCGCTGGGTGGCGTCGACGTTAACCGGGACGATTCTCGCCGCTTCTCGCTCTTGCATGCCAGCCTCCACACCTGGGGCATCCTTACAACCCACTCCAAGCAACTCACTCCACATGCAACACTGCACCTTGTTACCCTGCCCATGAGTGGGCGATGCGTGATCTGGCTTTATATTGCCTTCGAAAGCGGAAGGAACGGCCGAAAACGGGGATTTCCTTGGCCAACTTGTTGTTTCCATGCCCAAAGTCGAAATCATGATGCATTCCAAGAACCTCGCTTCATTTCAGCAACATTGCACGTGTGGGATCTCAAAAAGCCGCTTCCATTCTCAAGTTGCCTACCAATCTTATGTCGTAGCCGTTTCCGGGCACTTTCGGTCCAGAACATTGTTCCCTTCCACCTAGGATGCCTGGAAAACAGCAGAGATGAGAATGTAAGCCACACTTGGCAATGTGGGCCCACACAAAATGCTTGAACCCCATTGCAGGACTTGTATGGTGCCGCCGTTGCGCTGGGTGGCGTCGACGTTAACCGGGACGATTCTCGCCGCTTCTCGCTCTTGCATGCCAGCCTCCACACCTGGGGCATCCTTACAACCCACTCCAAGCAACTCACTCCACATGCAACACTGCACCTTGTTACCCTGCCCATGAGTGGGCGATGCGTGATCTGGCTTTATATTGCCTTCGAAAGCGGAAGGAACGGCCGAAAACGGGGATTTCCTTGGCCAACTTGTTGTTTCCCATGCCCAAAGTCGAAATCATGATGCATTCCAAGAACCTCGCTTCATTTCAGCAACATTGCACGTGTGGGATCTCAAAAAGCCGCTTCCATTCTCAAGTTGCCTACCAATCTTATGTCGTAGCCGTTTCCGGGCACTTTCGGTCCAGAACATTGTTCCCTTCCACCTAGGATGCCTGGAAAACAGAGATGAGAATGTAAGCCACACTTGGCAATGTGGGCCCACACAAAATGCTTGAACCCCATTGCAGGACTTGTATGGTGCCGCCGTTGCGCTGGGTGGCCGGACGTTAACCGGGACGATTCTCGCCGCTTCTCGCTCTTGCATGCCAGCCTCCACACCTGGGGCATCCTTACAACCCACTCCAAGCAACTCACTCCACATGCAACACTGCACCTTGTTACCCCTGCCCATGAGTGGGCGATGCGTGATCTGGCTTTATATTGCCTTCGAAAGCGGAAGGAACGGCCGAAAACGGGGATTTCCTTGGCCAACTTGTTGTTTCCCATGCCCAAAGTCGAAATCATGATGCATTCCAAGAACCTCGCTTCATTTCAGCAACATTGCATGTGTGGGATCTCAAAAAGCCGCTTCCATTCTCAAGTTGCCTACCAATCTTATGTCGTAGCCGTTTCCGGGCACTTTCGGTCCAGAACATTGTTCCCTTCCACCTAGGATGCCTGGAAAACAGCAGAGATGAGAATGTAAGCCACACTTGGCAATGTGGGCCCACACAAAATGCTTGAACCCCATTGCAGGACTTGTATGGTGCCGCCGTTGCGCTGGGTGGTCGACGTTAACCGGGACGATTCTCGCCGCTTCTCGCTCTTGCATGCCAGCCTCCACACCTGGGGCATCCTTACAACCCACTCCAAGCAACTCACTCCACATGCAACACTGCACCTTGTTACCCCTGCCCATGAGTGGGCGATGCGTGATCTGGCTTTATATTGCCTTCGAAAGCGGAAGGAACGGCCGAAAACGGGGATTTCCTTGGCCAACTTGTTGTTTCCCATGCCCAAAGTCGAAATCATGATGCATTCCAAGAACCTCGCTTCATTTCAGCAACATTGCACGTGTGGGATCTCAAAAAGCCGCTTCCATTCTCAAGTTGCCTACCAATCTTATGTCGTAGCCGTTTCCGGGCACTTTCGGTCCAGAACATTGTTCCCTTCCACCTAGGATGCCTGGAAAACAGCAGAGATGAGAATGTAAGCCACACTTGGCAATGTGGGCCCACACAAAATGCTTGAACCCCATTGCAGGACTTGTATGGTGCCGCCGTTGCGCTGGGTGGCGTCGACGTTAACCGGGACGATTCTCGCCGCTTCTCGCTCTTGCATGCCAGCCTCCACACCTGGGGCATCCTTACAACCCACTCCAAGCAACTCACTCCACATGCAACACTGCACCTTGTTACCCCTGCCCATGAGTGGGCGATGCGTGATCTGGCTTTATATTGCCTTCGAAAGCGGAAGGAACGGCCGAAAACGGGGATTTCCTTGGCCAACTTGTTGTTTCCCATGCCCAAAGTCGAAATCATGATGCATTCCAAGAACCTCGCTTCATTTCAGCAACATTGCACGTGTGGGATCTCAAAAAGCCGCTTCCATTCTCAAGTTGCCTACCAATCTTATGTCGTAGCCGTTTCCGGGCACTTTCGGTCCAGAACATTGTTCCCTTCCACCTAGGATGCCTGGAAAACAGCAGAGATGAGAATGTAAGCCACACTTGGCAATGTGGGCCCACACAAAATGCTTGAACCCCATTGCAGGACTTGTATGGTGCCGCCGTTGCGTGGGTGGCGCGACGTTAACCGGGACGATTCTCGCCGCTTCTCGCTCTTGCATGCCAGCCTCCACACCTGGGGCATCCTTACAACCCACTCCAAGCAACTCACTCCACATGCAACACTGCACCTTGTTACCCCTGCCCATGAGTGGGCGATGCGTGATCTGGCTTTATATTGCCTTCGAAAGCGGAAGGAACGGCCGAAAACGGGGATTTCCTTGGCCAACTTGTTGTTTCCCATGCCCAAGTCGAAATCATGATGCATTCCAAGAACCTCGCTTCATTTCAGCAACATTGCACGTGTGGGATCTCAAAAAGCCGCTTCCATTCTCAAGTTGCCTACCAATCTTATGTCGTAGCCGTTTCCGGGCACTTTCGGTCCAGAACATTGTTCCCTTCCACCTAGGATGCCTGGAAAACAGCAGAGATGAGAATGTAAGCCACACTTGGCAATGTGGGCCCACAAAATGCTTGAACCCCATTGCAGGACTTGTATGGTGCCGCCGTTGCGCTGGGTGGCGTCGATTAACCGGGACGATTCTCGCCGCTTCTCGCTCTTGCATGCCAGCCTCCACACCTGGGGCATCCTTACAACCCACTCCAAGCAACTCACTCCACATGCAACACTGCACCTTGTTACCCCTGCCCATGAGTGGGCGATGCGTGATCTGGCTTTATATTGCCTTCGAAAGCGGAAGGAACGGCCGAAAACGGGGATTTCCTTGGCCAACTTGTTGTTTCCCATGCCCAAAGTCGAAATCATGATGCATTCCAAGAACCTCGCTTCATTTCAGCAACATTGCACGTGTGGGATCTCAAAAAGCCGCTTCCATTCTCAAGTTGCCTACCAATCTTATGTCGTAGCCGTTTCCGGGCACTTTCGGTCCAGAACATTGTTCCCTTCCACCTAGGATGCCTGGAAAACAGCAGAGATGAGAATGTAAGCCACACTTGGCAATGTGGGCCCACACAAAATGCTTGAACCCCATTGCAGGACTTGTATGGTGCCGCCGTTGCGCTGGGTGGCGTCGACGTTAACCGGGACGATTCTCGCCGCTTCTCGCTCTTGCATGCCAGCCTCCACACCTGGGGCATCCTTACAACCCACTCCAAGCAAATCACTCCACATGCAACACTACACCTTGTTACCCCTGCCCATGAGTGGGCGATGCGTGATCTGGCTTTATATTGCCTTCGAAAGCGGAAGGAACGGCCGAAAACGGGGATTTCCTTGGCCAACTTGTTGTTTCCCATGCCCAAAGTCGAAATCATGATGCATTCCAAGAACCTCGCTTCATTTCAGCAACATTGCACGTGTGGGATCTCAAAAAGCCGCTTCCATTCTCAAGTTGCCTACCAATCTTATGTCGTAGCCGTTTCCGGGCACTTTCGGTCCAGAACATTGTTCCCTTCCACCTAGGATGCCTGGAAAACAGCAGAGATGAGAATGTAAGCCACACTTGGCAATGTGGGCCCACAAAATGCTTGAACCCCATTGCAGGACTTGTATGGTGCCGGTTGCGCTGGGTAGCGGACGTTAACCGGGACGATTCTCGCCGCTTCTCGCTCTTGCATGCCAGCCTCCACACCTGGGGCATCCTTACAACCCACTCCAAGCAACTCACTCCACATGCAACACTGCACCTTGTTACCCTGCCCATGAGTGGGCGATGCGTGATCTGGCTTTATATTGCCTTCGAAAGCGGAAGGAACGGCCGAAAACGGGGATTTCCTTGGCCAACTTGTTGTTTCCCATGCCCAAAGTCGAAATCATGATGCATTCCAAGAACCTCGCTTCATTTCAGCAACATTGCACGTGTGGGATCTCAAAAAGCCGCTTCCATTCTCAAGTTGCCTACCAATCTTATGTCGTAGCCGTTTCCGGGCACTTTCGGTCCAGAACATTGTTCCCTTCCACCTAGGATGCCTGGAAAACAGCAGAGATGAGAATGTAAGCCACAGTTGGCAATGTGGGCCCACACAAAATGCTTGAACCCCATTGCAGGACTTGTATGGTGCCGCCGTTGCGCTGGGGTGCATCAACGTTAACCGGGACGATTCTCCCCGCTTCTCGCTCTTGCATGCCAGCCTCCACACCTGGGGCATCCTTACAACCCACTCCAAGCAACTCACTCCACATGCAACACTGCACCTTGTTACCCCTGCCCATGAGTGGGCGATGCGTGATCTGGCTTTATATTGCCTTCGAAAGCGGAAGGAACGGCCGAAAACGGGGATTTCCTTGGCCAACTTGTTGTTTCCCATGCCCAAAGTCGAAATCATGATGCATTCCAAGAACCTCGCTTCATTTCAGCAACATTGCACGTGTGGGATCTCAAAAAGCCGCTTCCATTCTCAAGTTGCCTACCAATCTTATGTCGTAGCCGTTTCGGGCACTTTCGGTCCAGAACATTGTTCCCTTCCACCTAGGATGCCTGGAAAACAGCAGAGATGAGAATGTAAGCCACACTTGGCAATGTGGGCCCACACAAAATGCTTGAACCCCATTGCAGGACTTGTATGGTGCCGCCGTTGCGCTGGGTGGCCGGACGTTAACCGGGACGATTCTCGCCGCTTCTCGCTCTTGCATGCCAGCCTCCACACCTGGGGCATCCTTACAACCCACTCCAAGCAACTCACTCCACATGCAACACTGCACCTTGTTACCCCTGCCCATGAGTGGGCGATGCGTGATCTGGCTTTATATTGCCTTCGAAAGCGGAAGGAACGGCCGAAAACGGGGATTTCCTTGGCCAACTTGTTGTTTCCCATGCCCAAAGTCGAAATCATGATGCATTCCAAGAACCTCGCTTCATTTCAGCAACATTGCACGTGTGGGATCTCAAAAAGCCGCTTCCATTCTCAAGTTGCCTACCAATCTTATGTCGTAGCCGTTTCCGGGCACTTTCGGTCCAGAACATTGTTCCCTTCCACCTAGGATGCCTGGAAAACAGCAGAGATGAGAATGTAAGCCACACTTGGCAATGTGGGCCCACACAAAATGCTTGAACCCCATTGCAGGACTTGTATGGTGCCGCCGTTGCGCTGGGTGGCGTCGACGTTAACCGGGACGATTCTCGCCGCTTCTCGCTCTTGCATGCCAGCCTCCACACCTGGGGCATCCTTACAACCCACTCCAAGCAACTCACTCCACATGCAACACTGCACCTTGTTACCCCTGCCCATGAGTGGGCGATGCGTGATCTGGCTTTATATTGCCTTCGAAAGCGGAAGGAACGGCCGAAAACGGGGATTTCCTTGGCCAACTTGTTGTTTCCCATGCCCAAAGTCGAAATCATGATGCATTCCAAGAACCTCGCTTCATTTCAGCAACATTGCACGTGTGGGATCTCAAAAAGCCGCTTCCATTCTCAAGTTGCCTACCAATCTTATGTCGTAGCCGTTTCCGGGCACTTTCGGTCCAGAACATTGTTCCCTTCCACCTAGGATGCCTGGAAAACAGCAGAGATGAGAATGTAAGCCACACTTGGCAATGTGGGCCCACACAAAATGCTTGAACCCCATTGCAGGACTTGTATGGTGCCGTTGCGCTGGGTGGCGTCGACGTTAACCGGGACGATTCTCGCCGCTTCTCGCTCTTGCATGCCAGCCTCCACACCTGGGGCATCCTTACAACCCACTCCAAGCAACTCACTCCACATGCAACACTGCACCTTGTTACCCTGCCCATGAGTGGGCGATGCGTGATCTGGCTTTATATTGCCTTCGAAAGCGGAAGGAACGGCCGAAAACGGGGATTTCCTTGGCCAACTTGTTGTTTCCCATGCCCAAAGTCGAAATCATGATGCATTCCAAGAACCTCGCTTCATTTCAGCAACATTGCACGTGTGGGATCTCAAAAAGCCGCTTCCATTCTCAAGTTGCCTACCAATCTTATGTCGTAGCCGTTTCCGGGCACTTTCGGTCCAGAACATTGTTCCCTTCCACCTAGGATGCCTGGAAAACAGCAGAGATGAGAATGTAAGCCACACTTGGCAATGTGGGCCCACACAAAATGCTTGAACCCCATTGCAGGACTTGTATGGTGCCGCCGTTGCGCTGGGTGGCGTCGACGTTAACCGGGACGATTCTCGCCGCTTCTCGCTCTTGCATGCCAGCCTCCACACCTGGGGCATCCTTACAACCCACTCCAAGCAACTCACTCCACATGCAACACTGCACCTTTGTTACCCCTGCCCATGAGTGGGCGATGCGTGATCTGGCTTTATATTGCCTTCGAAAGCGGAAGGAACGGCCGAAAACGGGGATTTCCTTGGCCAACTTGTTGTTTCCCATGCCCAAAGTCGAAATCATGATGCATTCCAAGAACCTCGCTTCATTTCAGCAACATTGCACGTGTGGGATCTCAAAAAGCCGCTTCCATTCTCAAGTTGCCTACCAATCTTATGTCGTAGCCGTTTCCGGGCACTTTCGGTCCAGAACATTGTTCCCTTCCACCTAGGATGCCTGGAAAACAGCAGAGATGAGAATGTAAGCCACTTGGCAATGTGGGCCCACACAAATGCTTGAACCCCATTGCAGGACTTGTATGGTGCCGCCGTTGCGCTGGGTGGCGTCGACGTTAACCGGGACGATTCTCGCCGCTTCTCGCTCTTGCATGCCAGCCTCCACACTGGGGCATCCTTACAACCCACTCCAAGCAACTCACTCCACATGAACACTGCACCTTGTTACCCCTGCCCATGAGTGGGCGATGCGTGATCTGGCTTTATATTGCCTTCGAAAGCGGAAGGAACGGCCGAAAACGGGGATTTCCTTGGCCAACTTGTTGTTTCCCATGCCCAAAGTCGAAATCATGATGCATTCCAAGAACCTCGCTTCATTTCAGCAACATTGCACGTGTGGGATCTCAAAAAGCCGCTTCCATTCTCAAGTTGCCTACCAATCTTATGTCGTAGCCGTTTCCGGGCACTTTCGGTCCAGAACATTGTTCCCTTCCACCTGATGCCTGGAAAACAGCAGAGATGAGAATGTAAGCCACACTTGGCAATGTGGGCCCACACAAAATGCTTGAACCCATTGCAGGACTTGTATGGTGCCGCCGTTGCGCTGGGTGGCGTCGACGTTAACCGGGACGATTCTCGCCGCTTCTCGCTCTTGCATGCCAGCCTCCACACCTGGGGCATCCTTACAACCCACTCCAAGCAACTCACTCCACATGCAACACTGCACCTTGTTACCCCTGCCCATGAGTGGGCGATGCGTGATCTGGCTTTATATTGCCTTCGAAAGCGGAAGGAACGGCCGAAAACGGGGATTTCCTTGGCCAACTTGTTGTTTCCCATGCCCAAAGTCGAAATCATGATGCATTCCAAGAACCTCGCTTCATTTCAGCAACATTGCACGTGTGGGATCTCAAAAAGCCGCTTCCATTCTCAAGTTGCCTACCAATCTTATGTCGTAGCCGTTTCCGGGCACTTTCGGTCCAGAACATTGTTCCCTTCCACCTAGGATGCCTGGAAAACAGCAGAGATGAGAATGTAAGCCACACTTGGCAATGTGGGCCCACACAAAATGCTTGAACCCCATTGCAGGACTTGTATGGTGCCGCCGTTGCGCTGGGTGGCGTCGACGTTAACCGGGACGATTCTCGCCGCTTCTCGCTCTTGCATGCCAGCCTCCACACCTGGGGCATCCTTACAACCCACTCCAAGCAACTCACTCCACATGCAACACTGCACCTTGTTACCCTGCCCATGAGTGGGCGATGCGTGATCTGGCTTTATATTGCCTTCGAAAGCGGAAGGAACGGCCGAAAACGGGGATTTCCTTGGCCAACTTGTTGTTTCCCATGCCCAAAGTCGAAATCATGATGCATTCCAAGAACCTCGCTTCATTTCAGCAACATTGCACGTGTGGGATCTCAAAAAGCCGCTTCCATTCTCAAGTTGCCTACCAATCTTATGTCGTAGCCGTTTCCGGGCACTTTCGGTCCAGAACATTGTTCCCTTCCACCTAGGATGCCTGGAAAACAGCAGAGATGAGAATGTAAGCCACACTTGGCAATGTGGGCCCACAAAATGCTTGAACCCCATTGCAGGACTTGTATGGTGCCGCCGTTGGTGGGTGGCCGGACGTTAACCGGGACGATTCTCGCCGCTTCTCGCTCTTGCATGCCAGCCTCCACACCTGGGGCATCCTTACAACCCACTCCAAGCAACTCACTCCACATGCAACACTGCACCTTGTTACCCCTGCCCATGAGTGGGCGATGCGTGATCTGGCTTTATATTGCCTTCGAAAGCGGAAGGAACGGCCGAAAACGGGGATTTCCTTGGCCAACTTGTTGTTTCCCATGCCCAAAGTCGAAATCATGATGCATTCCAAGAACCTCGCTTCATTTCAGCAACATTGCACGTGTGGGATCTCAAAAAGCCGCTTCCATTCTCAAGTTGCCTACCAATCTTATGTCGTAGCCGCACTTTCGGTCCAGAACATTGTTCCCTTCCACCTAGGATGCCTGGAAAACAGCAGAGATGAGAATGTAAGCCACACTTGGCAATGTGGGCCCACACAAAATGCTTGAACCCCATTGCAGGACTTGTATGGTGCCGCCGTTGCGCTGGGTGGCGTCGACGTTAACCGGGACGATTCTCGCCGCTTCTCGCTCTTGCATGCCAGCCTCCACACCTGGGGCATCCTTACAACCCACTCCAAGCAACTCACTCCACATGCAACACTGCACCTTGTTACCCCTGCCCATGAGTGGGCGATGCGTGATCTGGCTTTATATTGCCTTCGAAAGCGGAAGGAACGGCCGAAAACGGGGATTTCCTTGGCCAACTTGTTGTTTCCCATGCCCAAAGTCGAAATCATGATGCATTCCAAGAACCTCGCTTCATTTCAGCAACATTGCACGTGTGGGATCTCAAAAAGCCGCTTCCATTCTCAAGTTGCCTACCAATCTTATGTCGTAGCCGTTTCCGGGCACTTTCGGTCCAGAACATTGTTCCCTTCCACCTAGGATGCCTGGAAAACAGAGATGAGAATGTAAGCCACACTTGGCAATGTGGGCCCACACAAAATGCTTGAACCCCATTGCAGGACTTGTATGGTGCCGCCGTTGCGCTGGGTGGCGTCGACGTTAACCGGGACGATTCTCGCCGCTTCTCGCTCTTGCATGCCAGCCTCCACACCTGGGGCATCCTTACAACCCACTCCAAGCAACTCACTCCACATGCAACACTGCACCTTGTTACCCCTGCCCATGAGTGGGCGATGCGTGATCTGGCTTTATATTGCCTTCGAAAGCGGAAGGAACGGCCGAAAACGGGGATTTCCTTGGCCAACTTGTTGTTTCCCATGCCCAAAGTCGAAATCATGATGCATTCCAAGAACCTCGCTTCATTTCAGCAACATTGCACGTGTGGGATCTCAAAAAGCCGCTTCCATTCTCAAGTTGCCTACCAATCTTATGTCGTAGCCGTTTCCGGGCACTTTCGGTCCAGAACATTGTTCCCTTCCACCTAGGATGCCTGGAAAACAGCAGAGATGAGAATGTAAGCCACACTTGGCAATGTGGGCCCACACAAAATGCTTGAACCCCATTGCAGGACTTGTATGGTGCCGCCGTTGCGTGGGTGGCGCGACGTTAACCGGGACGATTCTCGCCGCTTCTCGCTCTTGCATGCCAGCCTCCACACCTGGGGCATCCTTACAACCCACTCCAAGCAACTCACTCCACATGCAACACTGCACCTTGTTACCCCTGCCCATGAGTGGGCGATGCGTGATCTGGCTTTATATTGCCTTCGAAAGCGGAAGGAACGGCCGAAAACGGGGATTTCCTTGGCCAACTTGTTGTTTCCCATGCCCAAAGTCGAAATCATGATGCATTCCAAGAACCTCGCTTCATTTCAGCAACATTGCACGTGTGGGATCTCAAAAAGCCGCTTCCATTCTCAAGTTGCCTACCAATCTTATGTCGTAGCCGTTTCCGGGCACTTTCGGTCCAGAACATTGTTCCCTTCCACCTAGGATGCCTGGAAAACAGCAGAGATGAGAATGTAAGCCACACTTGGCAATGTGGGCCCACACAAAATGCTTGAACCCCATTGCAGGACTTGTATGGTGCCGCCGTTGCGCTGGGTGGCGCGACGTTAACCGGGACGATTCTCGCCGCTTCTCGCTCTTGCATGCCAGCCTCCACACCTGGGGCATCCTTACAACCCACTCCAAGCAACTCACTCCACATGCAACACTGCACCTTGTTACCCCTGCCCATGAGTGGGCGATGCGTGATCTGGCTTTATATTGCCTTCGAAAGCGGAAGGAACGGCCGAAAACGGGGATTTCCTTGGCCAACTTGTTGTTTCCCATGCCCAAAGTCGAAATCATGATGCATTCCAAGAACCTCGCTTCATTTCAGCAACATTGCACGTGTGGGATCTCAAAAAGCCGCTTCCATTCTCAAGTTGCCTACCAATCTTATGTCGTAGCCGTTTCCGGGCACTTTCGGTCCAGAACATTGTTCCCTTCCACCTAGGATGCCTGGAAAACAGCAGAGATGAGAATGTAAGCCACACTTGGCAATGTGGGCCCACACAAAATGCTTGAACCCCATTGCAGGACTTGTATGGTGCCGCCGTTGCGCTGGGTGGCGTCGACGTTAACCGGGACGATTCTCGCCGCTTCTCGCTCTTGCATGCCAGCCTCCACACCTGGGGCATCCTTACAACCCACTCCAAGCAACTCACTCCACATGCAACACTGCACCTTGTTACCCCTGCCCATGAGTGGGCGATGCGTGATCTGGCTTTATATTGCCTTCGAAAGCGGAAGGAACGGCCGAAAACGGGGATTTCCTTGGCCAACTTGTTGTTTCCCATGCCCAAAGTCGAAATCATGATGCATTCCAAGAACCTCGCTTCATTTCAGCAACATTGCACGTGTGGGATCTCAAAAGCCGCTTCCATTCTCAAGTTGCCTACCAATCTTATGTCGTAGCCGTTTCCGGGCACTTTCGGTCCAGAACATTGTTCCCTTCCACCTAGGATGCCTGGAAAACAGCAGAGATGAGAATGTAAGCCACACTTGGCAATGTGGGCCCACACAAAATGCTTGAACCCCATTGCAGGACTTGTATGGTGCCGCCGTTGCGCTGGGTGGCGTCGACGTTAACCGGGACGATTCTCGCCGCTTCTCGCTCTTGCATGCCAGCCTCCACACCTGGGGCATCCTTACAACCCACTCCAAGCAACTCACTCCACATGCAACACTGCACCTTGTTACCCCTGCCCATGAGTGGGCGATGCGTGATCTGGCTTTATATTGCCTTCGAAAGCGGAAGGAACGGCCGAAAACGGGGATTTCCTTGGCCAACTTGTTGTTTCCCATGCCCAAAGTCGAAATCATGATGCATTCCAAGAACCTCGCTTCATTTCAGCAACATTGCACGTGTGGGATCTCAAAAAGCCGCTTCCATTCTCAAGTTGCCTACCAATCTTATGTCGTAGCCGTTTCCGGGCACTTTCGGTCCAGAACATTGTTCCCTTCCACCTAGGATGCCTGGAAAACAGCAGAGATGAGAATGTAAGCCACACTTGGCAATGTGGGCCCACACAAAATGCTTGAACCCCATTGCAGGACTTGTATGGTGCCGCCGTTGCGCTGGGTGGCGGACGTTAACCGGGACGATTCTCGCCGCTTCTCGCTCTTGCATGCCAGCCTCCACACCTGGGGCATCCTTACAACCCACTCCAAGCAACTCACTCCACATGCAACACTGCACCTTGTTACCCCTGCCCATGAGTGGGCGATGCGTGATCTGGCTTTATATTGCCTTCGAAAGCGGAAGGAACGGCCGAAAACGGGGATTTCCTTGGCCAACTTGTTGTTTCCCATGCCCAAAGTCGAAATCATGATGCATTCCAAGAACCTCGCTTCATTTCAGCAACATTGCACGTGTGGGATCTCAAAAAGCCGCTTCCATTCTCAAGTTGCCTACCAATCTTATGTCGTAGCCGTTTCCGGGCACTTTCGGTCCAGAACATTGTTCCCTTCCACCTAGGATGCCTGGAAAAAACAGAGATGAGAATGTAAGCCACACTTGGCAATGTGGGCCCACACAAAATGCTTGAACCCCATTGCAGGACTTGTATGGTGCCGCCGTTGCGCTGGGTGGCGTCGACGTTAACCGGGACGATTCTCGCCGCTTCTCGCTCTTGCATGCCAGCCTCCACACCTGGGGCATCCTTACAACCCACTCCAAGCAACTCACTCCACATGCAACACTGCACCTTGTTACCCCTGCCCATGAGTGGGCGATGCGTGATCTGGCTTTATATTGCCTTCGAAAGCGGAAGGAACGGCCGAAAACGGGGATTTCCTTGGCCAACTTGTTGTTTCCCATGCCCAAAGTCGAAATCATGATGCATTCCAAGAACCTCGCTTCATTTCAGCAACATTGCACGTGTGGGATCTCAAAAAGCCGCTTCCATTCTCAAGTTGCCTACCAATCTTATGTCGTAGCCGTTTCCGGGCACTTTCGGTCCAGAACATTGTTCCCTTCCACCTAGGATGCCTGGAAAACAGAGATGAGAATGTAAGCCACACTTGGCAATGTGGGCCCACACAAAATGCTTGAACCCCATTGCAGGACTTGTATGGTGCCGCCGTTGCGCTGGGTGGCCGGACGTTAACCGGGACGATTCTCGCGCTTCTCGCTCTTGCATGCCAGCCTCCACACCTGGGGCATCCTTACAACCCACTCCAAGCAACTCACTCCACATGCAACACTGCACCTTGTTACCCTGCCCATGAGTGGGCGATGCGTGATCTGGCTTTATATTGCCTTCGAAAGCGGAAGGAACGGCCGAAAACGGGGATTTCCTTGGCCAACTTGTTGTTTCCCATGCCCAAAGTCGAAATCATGATGCATTCCAAGAACCTCGCTTCATTTCAGCAACATTGCACGTGTGGGATCTCAAAAAGCCGCTTCCATTCTCAAGTTGCCTACCAATCTTATGTCGTAGCCGTTTCCGGGCACTTTCGGTCCAGAACATTGTTCCCTTCCACCTAGGATGCCTGGAAAACAGCAGAGATGAGAATGTAAGCCACACTTGGCAATGTGGGCCCACACAAAATGCTTGAACCCCATTGCAGGACTTGTATGGTGTGCCGTTGCGCTGGGTGGCGTCGACGTTAACCGGGACGATTCTCGCCGCTTCTCGCTCTTGCATGCCAGCCTCCACACCTGGGGCATCCTTACAACCACTCCAAGCAACTCACTCCACATGCAACACTGCACCTTGTTACCCCTGCCCATGAGTGGGCGATGCGTGATCTGGCTTTATATTGCCTTCGAAAGCGGAAGGAACGGCCGAAAACGGGGATTTCCTTGGCCAACTTGTTGTTTCCCATGCCCAAAGTCGAAATCATGATGCATTCCAAGAACCTCGCTTCATTTCAGCAACATTGCACGTGTGGGATCTCAAAAAGCCGCTTCCATTCTCAAGTTGCCTACCAATCTTATGTCGTAGCCGTTTCCGGGCACTTTCGGTCCAGAACATTGTTCCCTTCCACCTAGGATGCCTGGAAAACAGCAGAGATGAGAATGTAAGCCACACTTGGCAATGTGGGCCCACACAAAATGCTTGAACCCCATTGCAGGACTTGTATGGTGCCGCCGTTGCGCTGGGTGGCGTCGACGTTAACCGGGACGATTCTCGCCGCTTCTCGCTCTTGCATGCCAGCCTCCACCTGGGGCATCCTTACAACCCACTCCAAGCAACTCACTCCACATGCAACACTGCACCTTGTTACCCTGCCCATGAGTGGGCGATGCGTGATCTGGCTTTATATTGCCTTCGAAAGCGGAAGGAACGGCCGAAAACGGGGATTTCCTTGGCCAACTTGTTGTTTCCCATGCCCAAAGTCGAAATCATGATGCATTCCAAGAACCTCGCTTCATTTCAGCAACATTGCACGTGTGGGATCTCAAAAAGCCGCTTCCATTCTCAAGTTGCCTACCAATCTTATGTCGTAGCCGTTTCCGGGCACTTTCGGTCCAGAACATTGTTCCCTTCCACCTGATGCCTGGAAAACAGCAGAGATGAGAATGTAAGCCACACTTGGCAATGTGGGCCCACACAAAATGCTTGAACCCCATTGCAGGACTTGTATGGTGCCGCCGTTGCGCTGGGTGGCGTCGACGTTAACCGGGACGATTCTCGCCGCTTCTCGCTCTTGCATGCCAGCCTCCACACCTGGGGCATCCTTACAACCCACTCCAAGCAACTCACTCCACATGCAACACTGCACCTTGTTACCCCTGCCCATGAGTGGGCGATGCGTGATCTGGCTTTATATTGCCTTCGAAAGCGGAAGGAACGGCCGAAAACGGGGATTTCCTTGGCCAACTTGTTGTTTCCCATGCCCAAAGTCGAAATCATGATGCATTCCAAGAACCTCGCTTCATTTCAGCAACATTGCACGTGTGGGATCTCAAAAAGCCGCTTCCATTCTCAAGTTGCCTACCAATCTTATGTCGTAGCCGTTTCCGGGCACTTTCGGTCCAGAACATTGTTCCCTTCCACCTAGGATGCCTGGAAAACAGCAGAGATGAGAATGTAAGCCACACTTGGCAATGTGGGCCCACACAAAATGCTTGAACCCCATTGCAGGACTTGTATGGTGCCGCCGTTGCGCTGGGTGGCGTCGACGTTAACCGGGACGATTCTCGCCGCTTCTCGCTCTTGCATGCCAGCCTCCACACCTGGGGCATCCTTACAACCCACTCCAAGCAACTCACTCCACATGCAACACTGCACCTTGTTACCCTGCCCATGAGTGGGCGATGCGTGATCTGGCTTTATATTGCCTTCGAAAGCGGAAGGAACGGCCGAAAACGGGGATTTCCTTGGCCAACTTGTTGTTTCCCATGCCCAAGTCGAAATCATGATGCATTCCAAGAACCTCGCTTCATTTCAGCAACATTGCACGTGTGGGATCTCAAAAAGCCGCTTCCATTCTCAAGTTGCCTACCAATCTTATGTCGTAGCCGTTTCCGGGCACTTTCGGTCCAGAACATTGTTCCCTTCCACCTACGATGCCTGGAAAACAGCAGAGATGAGAATGTAAGCCACACTTGGCAATGTGGGCCCACACAAAATGCTTGAACCCCATTGCAGGACTTGTATGGTGCCGCCGTTGCGCTGGGTGGCGCGACGTTAACCGGGACGATTCTCGCCGCTTCTCGCTCTTGCATGCCAGCCTCCACACCTGGGGCATCCTTACAACCCACTCCAAGCAACTCACTCCACATGCAACACTGCACCTTGTTACCCCTGCCCATGAGTGGGCGATGCGTGATCTGGCTTTATATTGCCTTCGAAAGCGGAAGGAACGGCCGAAAACGGGGATTTCCTTGGCCAACTTGTTGTTTCCCATGCCCAAAGTCGAAATCATGATGCATTCCAAGAACCTCGCTTCATTTCAGCAACATTGCACGTGTGGGATCTCAAAAAGCCGCTTCCATTCTCAAGTTGCCTACCAATCTTATGTCGTAGCCGTTTCCGGGCACTTTCGGTCCAGAACATTGTTCCCTTCCACCTAGATGCCTGGAAAACAGCAGAGAGAGAATGTAAGCCACACTTGGCAATGTGGGCCCACACAAAATGCTTGAACCCCATTGCAGGACTTGTATGGTGCCGCCGTTGCGCTGGGTGGCGTCGACGTTAACCGGGACGATTCTCGCCGCTTCTCGCTCTTGCATGCCAGCCTCCACACCTGGGGCATCCTTACAACCCACTCCAAGCAACTCACTCCACATGCAACACTGCACCTTGTTACCCCTGCCCATGAGTGGGCGATGCGTGATCTGGCTTTATATTGCCTTCGAAAGCGGAAGGAACGGCCGAAAACGGGGATTTCCTTGGCCAACTTGTTGTTTCCCATGCCCAAAGTCGAAATCATGATGCATTCCAAGAACCTCGCTTCATTTCAGCAACATTGCACGTGTGGGATCTCAAAAAGCCGCTTCCATTCTCAAGTTGCCTACCAATCTTATGTCGTAGCCGTTTCCGGGCACTTTCGGTCCAGAACATTGTTCCCTTCCACCTACGATGCCTGGAAAACAGCAGAGATGAGAATGTAAGCCACACTTGGCAATGTGGGCCCACACAAAATGCTTGAACCCCATTGCAGGACTTGTATGGTGCCGCCGTTGCGCTGGGTGGCGCGACGTTAACCGGGACGATTCTCGCCGCTTCTCGCTCTTGCATGCCAGCCTCCACACCTGGGGCATCCTTACAACCCACTCCAAGCAACTCACTCCACATGCAACACTGCACCTTGTTACCCCTGCCCATGAGTGGGCGATGCGTGATCTGGCTTTATATTGCCTTCGAAAGCGGAAGGAACGGCCGAAAACGGGGATTTCCTTGGCCAACTTGTTGTTTCCCATGCCCAAAGTCGAAATCATGATGCATTCCAAGAACCTCGCTTCATTTCAGCAACATTGCACGTGTGGGATCTCAAAAAGCCGCTTCCATTCTCAAGTTGCCTACCAATCTTATGTCGTAGCCGTTTCCGGGCACTTTCGGTCCAGAACATTGTTCCCTTCCACCTACGATGCCTGGAAAACAGCAGAGATGAGAATGTAAGCCACACTTGGCAATGTGGGCCCACAAAATGCTTGAACCCCATTGCAGGACTTGTATGGTGCCGCCGTTGCGCTGGGTGGCGGACGTTAACCGGGACGATTCTCGCCGCTTCTCGCTCTTGCATGCCAGCCTCCACACCTGGGGCATCCTTACAACCCACTCCAAGCAACTCACTCCACATGCAACACTGCACCTTGTTACCCCTGCCCATGAGTGGGCGATGCGTGATCTGGCTTTATATTGCCTTCGAAAGCGGAAGGAACGGCCGAAAACGGGGATTTCCTTGGCCAACTTGTTGTTTCCCATGCCCAAAGTCGAAATCATGATGCATTCCAAGAACCTCGCTTCATTTCAGCAACATTGCACGTGTGGGATCTCAAAAAGCCGCTTCCATTCTCAAGTTGCCTACCAATCTTATGTCGTAGCCGTTTCCGGGCACTTTCGGTCCAGAACATTGTTCCCTTCCACCTGATGCCTGGAAAACAGCAGAGATGAGAATGTAAGCCACACTTGGCAATGTGGGCCCACACAAAATGCTTGAACCCCATTGCAGGACTTGTATGGTGCCGCCGTTGCGCTGGGTGGCGTCGACGTTAACCGGGACGATTCTCGCCGCTTCTCGCTCTTGCATGCCAGCCTCCACACCTGGGGCATCCTTACAACCCACTCCAAGCAACTCACTCCACATGCAACACTGCACCTTGTTACCCCTGCCCATGAGTGGGCGATGCGTGATCTGGCTTTATATTGCCTTCGAAAGCGGAAGGAACGGCCGAAAACGGGGATTTCCTTGGCCAACTTGTTGTTTCCCATGCCCAAAGTCGAAATCATGATGCATTCCAAGAACCTCGCTTCATTTCAGCAACATTGCACGTGTGGGATCTCAAAAAGCCGCTTCCATTCTCAAGTTGCCTACCAATCTTATGTCGTAGCCGTTTCCGGGCACTTTCGGTCCAGAACATTGTTCCCTTCCACCTAGGATGCCTGGAAAACAGCAGAGATGAGAATGTAAGCCACACTTGGCAATGTGGGCCCACACAAAATGCTTGAACCCCATTGCAGGACTTGTATGGTGCCGCCGTTGCGCTGGGTGGCGGACGTTAACCGGGACGATTCTCGCCGCTTCTCGCTCTTGCATGCCAGCCTCCACACCTGGGGCATCTTACAACCCACTCCAAGCAACTCACTCCACATGCAACACTGCACCTTGTTACCCCTGCCCATGAGTGGGCGATGCGTGATCTGGCTTTATATTGCCTTCGAAAGCGGAAGGAACGGCCGAAAACGGGGATTTCCTTGGCCAACTTGTTGTTTCCCATGCCCAAAGTCGAAATCATGATGCATTCCAAGAACCTCGCTTCATTTCAGCAACATTGCACGTGTGGGATCTCAAAAAGCCGCTTCCATTCTCAAGTTGCCTACCAATCTTATGTCGTAGCCGTTTCCGGGCACTTTCGGTCCAGAACATTGTTCCCTTCCACCTAGGATGCCTGGAAAACAGCAGAGATGAGAATGTAAGCCACACTTGGCAATGTGGGCCCACACAAAATGCTTGAACCCCATTGCAGGACTTGTATGGTGCCGCGTTGCGCTGGGTCGTCGACGTTAACCGGGACGATTCTCGCCGCTTCTCGCTCTTGCATGCCAGCCTCCACACCTGGGGCATCCTTACAACCCACTCCAAGCAACTCACTCCACATGCAACACTGCACCTTGTTACCCCTGCCCATGAGTGGGCGATGCGTGATCTGGCTTTATATTGCCTTCGAAAGCGGAAGGAACGGCCGAAAACGGGGATTTCCTTGGCCAACTTGTTGTTTCCCATGCCCAAAGTCGAAATCATGATGCATTCCAAGAACCTCGCTTCATTTCAGCAACATTGCACGTGTGGGATCTCAAAAAGCCGCTTCCATTCTCAAGTTGCCTACCAATCTTATGTCGTAGCCGTTTCCGGGCACTTTCGGTCCAGAACATTGTTCCCTTCCACCTACGATGCCTGGAAAACAGCAGAGATGAGAATGTAAGCCACACTTGGCAATGTGGGCCCACAAAATGCTTGAACCCCATTGCAGGACTTGTATGGTGCCGCCGTTGCGCTGGGTGGCGCGACGTTAACCGGGACGATTCTCGCCGCTTCTCGCTCTTGCATGCCAGCCTCCACACCTGGGGCATCCTTACAACCCACTCCAAGCAACTCACTCCACATGCAACACTGCACCTTGTTACCCCTGCCCATGAGTGGGCGATGCGTGATCTGGCTTTATATTGCCTTCGAAAGCGGAAGGAACGGCCGACGGGGATTTCCTTGGCCAACTTGTTGTTTCCCATGCCCAAGTCGAAATCATGATGCATTCCAAGAACCTCGCTTCATTCAGCAACATTGCACGTGTGGGATCTCAAAAAGCCGCTTCCATTCTCAAGTTGCCTACCAATCTTATGTCGTAGCCGTTTCCGGGCACTTTCGGTCCAGAACATTGTTCCCTTCCACCTACGATGCCTGGAAAACAGCAGAGATGAGAATGTAAGCCACACTTGGCAATGTGGGCCCACACAAAATGCTTGAACCCCATTGCAGGACTTGTATGGTGCCGTTGCGCTGGGTGGCGACGTTAACCGGGACGATTCTCGCCGCTTCTCGCTCTTGCATGCCAGCCTCCACACCTGGGGCATCCTTACAACCCACTCCAAGCAACTCACTCCACATGCAACACTGCCTTGTTACCCCTGCCCATGAGTGGGCGATGCGTGATCTGGCTTTATATTGCCTTCGAAAGCGGAAGGAACGGCCGAAAACGGGGATTTCCTTGGCCAACTTGTTGTTTCCCATGCCCAAGTCGAAATCATGATGCATTCCAAGAACCTCGCTTCATTTCAGCAACATTGCACGTGTGGGATCTCAAAAAGCCGCTTCCATTCTCAAGTTGCCTACCAATCTTATGTCGTAGCCGTTTCCGGGCACTTTCGGTCCAGAACATTGTTCCCTTCCACCTACGATGCCTGGAAAACAGCAGAGATGAGAATGTAAGCCACACTTGGCAATGTGGGCCCACACAAAATGCTTGAACCCCATTGCAGGACTTGTATGGTGCGCCGTTGCGCTGGGTGGCGCGACGTTAACCGGGACGATTCTCGCCGCTTCTCGCTCTTGCATGCCAGCCTCCACACCTGGGGCATCCTTACAACCCACTCCAAGCAACTCACTCCACATGCAACACTGCACCTTGTTACCCCTGCCCATGAGTGGGCGATGCGTGATCTGGCTTTATATTGCCTTCGAAAGCGGAAGGAACGGCCGAAAACGGGGATTTCCTTGGCCAACTTGTTGTTTCCCATGCCCAAGTCGAAATCATGATGCATTCCAAGAACCTCGCTTCATTTCAGCAACATTGCACGTGTGGGATCTCAAAAAGCCGCTTCCATTCTCAAGTTGCCTACCAATCTTATGTCGTAGCCGTTTCCGGGCACTTTCGGTCCAGAACATTGTTCCCTTCCACCTGATGCCTGGAAAACAGCAGAGATGAGAATGTAAGCACACTTGGCAATGTGGGCCCACACAAAATGCTTGAACCCCATTGCAGGACTTGTATGGTGCCGCCGTTGCGCTGGGTGGCGTCGTTAACCGGGACGATTCTCGCCGCTTCTCGCTCTTGCATGCCAGCCTCCACACCTGGGGCATCCTTACAACCCACTCCAAGCAACTCACTCCACATGCAACACTGCACCTTGTTACCCCTGCCCATGAGTGGGCGATGCGTGATCTGGCTTTATATTGCCTTCGAAAGCGGAAGGAACGGCCGAAAACGGGGATTTCCTTGGCCAACTTGTTGTTTCCCATGCCCAAAGTCGAAATCATGATGCATTCCAAGAACCTCGCTTCATTTCAGCAACATTGCACGTGTGGGATCTCAAAAAGCCGCTTCCATTCTCAAGTTGCCTACCAATCTTATGTCGTAGCCGTTTCCGGGCACTTTCGGTCCAGAACATTGTTCCCTTCCACCTAGGATGCCTGGAAAACAGCAGAGATGAGAATGTAAGCCACACTTGGCAATGTGGGCCCACACAAAATGCTTGAACCCCATTGCAGGACTTGTATGGTGCCGCCGTTGCGCTGGGTGGCCGGACGTTAACCGGGACGATTCTCGCCGCTTCTCGCTCTTGCATGCCAGCCTCCACACCTGGGGCATCCTTACAACCCACTCCAAGCAACTCACTCCACATGCAACACTGCACCTTGTTACCCCTGCCCATGAGTGGGCGATGCGTGATCTGGCTTTATATTGCCTTCGAAAGCGGAAGGAACGGCCGAAAACGGGGATTTCCTTGGCCAACTTGTTGTTTCCCATGCCCAAAGTCGAAATCATGATGCATTCCAAGAACCTCGCTTCATTTCAGCAACATTGCACGTGTGGGATCTCAAAAAGCCGCTTCCATTCTCAAGTTGCCTACCAATCTTATGTCGTAGCCGTTTCCGGGCACTTTCGGTCCAGAACATTGTTCCCTTCCACCTACGATGCCTGGAAAACAGCAGAGATGAGAATGTAAGCCACACTTGGCAATGTGGGCCCACACAAAATGCTTGAACCCCATTGCAGGACTTGTATGGTGCCGCCGTTGCGCTGGGTGGCGTCGACGTTAACCGGGACGATTCTCGCCGCTTCTCGCTCTTGCATGCCAGCCTCCACACCTGGGGCATCCTTACAACCCACTCCAAGCAACTCACTCCACATGCAACACTGCACCTTGTTACCCCTGCCCATGAGTGGGCGATGCGTGATCTGGCTTTATATTGCCTTCGAAAGCGGAAGGAACGGCCGAAAACGGGGATTTCCTTGGCCAACTTGTTGTCCCATGCCCAAAGTCGAAATCATGATGCATTCCAAGAACCTGCTTCATTTCAGCAACATTGCACGTGTGGGATCTCAAAAAGCCGCTTCCATTCTCAAGTTGCCTACCAATCTTATGTCGTAGCCGTTTCCGGGCACTTTCGGTCCAGAACATTGTTCCCTTCCACTAGGATGCCTGGAAAACAGCACAGATGAGAATGTAAGCCACACTTGGCAATGTGGGCCCACACAAAATGCTTGAACCCCATTGCAGGACTTGTATGGTGCCGCCGTTGCGCTGTGTGGCATCGACGTTAACCGGGACGATTCTCGCCGCTTCTCGCTCTTGCATGCCAGCCTCCACACCTGGGGCATCCTTACAACCCACTCCAAGCAACTCACTCCACATGCAACACTGCACCTTGTTACCCCTGCCCATGAGTGGGCGATGCGTGATCTGGCTTTATATTGCCTTCGAAAGCGGAAGGAACGGCCGAAAACGGGGATTTCCTTGGCCAACTTGTTGTTTCCCATGCCCAAGTCGAAATCATGATGCATTCCAAGAACCTCGCTTCATTTCAGCAACATTGCACGTGTGGGATCTCAAAAAGCCGCTTCCATTCTCAAGTTGCCTACCAATCTTATGTCGTAGCCGTTTCCGGGCACTTTCGGTCCAGAACATTGTTCCCTTCCACCTACGATGCCTGGAAAACAGCAGAGATGAGAATGTAAGCCACACTTGGCAATGTGGGCCCACACAAAATGCTTGAACCCCATTGCAGGACTTGTATGGTGCCGCCGTTGCGCTGGGTGGCTCGACGTTAACCGGGACGATTTCTCGCCGCTTCTCGCTCTTGCATGCCAGCCTCCACACCTGGGGCATCCTTACAACCCACTCCAAGCAACTCACTCCACATGCAACACTGCACCTTGTTACCCCCTGCCCATGAGTGGGCGATGCGTGATCTGGCTTTTATATTGCCTTCGAAAGCGGAAGGAACGGCCGAAAACGGGGATTTCCTTGGCCAACTTGTTGTTTCCCATGCCCAAGTCGAAATCATGATGCATTCCAAGAACCTCGCTTCATTTCAGCAACATTGCACGTGTGGGATCTCAAAAAGCCGCTTCCATTCTCAAGTTGCCTACCAATCTTATGTCGTAGCCGTTTCCGGGCACTTTCGGTCCAGAACATTGTTCCCTTCCACCTACGATGCCTGGAAAACAGCAGAGATGAGAATGTAAGCCACACTTGGCAATGTGGGCCCACACAAAATGCTTGAACCCCATTGCAGGACTTGTATGGTGCCGCCGTTGCGCTGGGTGGCGTCGACGTTAACCGGGACGATTTTCGCCCTTCTCGCTCTTGCATGCCAGCCTCCACTGGGGCATCCTTACAACCCACTCCAAGCAACTCACTCCACATGCAACACTGCACCTTGTTACCCCTGCCCATGAGTGGGCGATGCGTGATCTGGCTTTATATTGCCTTCGAAAGCGGAAGGAACGGCCGAAAACGGGGATTTCCTTGGCCAACTTGTTGTTTCCCATGCCCAAGTCGAAATCATGATGCATTCCAAGAACCTCGCTTCATTTCAGCAACATTGCACGTGGGATCTCAAAAAGCCGCTTCCATTCTCAAGTTGCCTACCAATCTTATGTCGTAGCCGTTTCCGGGCACTTTCGGTCCAGAACATTGTTCCCTTCCACCTAGGATGCCTGGAAAACAGCAGAGATGAGAATGTAAGCACACTTGGCAATGTGGGCCCACACAAAATGCTTGAACCCCATTGCAGGACTTGTATGGTGCCGCCGTTGCGCTGGGTGGCGTCGACGTTAACCGGGACGATTCTCGCCGCTTCTCGCTCTTGCATGCCAGCCTCCACACCTGGGGCATCCTTACAACCCACTCCAAGCAACTCACTCCACATGCAACACTGCACCTTGTTACCCCTGCCCATGAGTGGGCGATGCGTGATCTGGCTTTATATTGCCTTCGAAAGCGGAAGGAACGGCCGAAAACGGGGATTTCCTTGGCCAACTTGTTGTTTCCCATGCCCAAAGTCGAAATCATGATGCATTCCAAGAACCTCGCTTCATTTCAGCAACATTGCACGTGTGGGATCTCAAAAAGCCGCTTCCATTCTCAAGTTGCCTACCAATCTTATGTCGTAGCCGTTTCCGGGCACTTTCGGTCCAGAACATTGTTCCCTTCCACCGATGCCTGGAAAACAGCAGAGATGAGAATGTAAGCCACACTTGGCAATGTGGGCCCACACAAAATGCTTGAACCCCATTGCAGGACTTGTATGGTGCCGCCGTTGCGCTGGGTGGCCGGACGTTAACCGGGACGATTCTCGCCGCTTCTCGCTCTTGCATGCCAGCCTCCACACCTGGGGCATCCTTACAACCCACTCCAAGCAACTCACTCCACATGCACTGCACCTTGTTACCCTGCCCATGAGTGGGCGATGCGTGATCTGGCTTTTATATTGCCTTCGAAAGCGGAAGGAACGGCCGAAACGGGGATTTCCTTGGCCAACTTGTTGTTTCCCATGCCCAAAGTCGAAATCATGATGCATTCCAAGAACCTCGCTTCATTTCAGCAACATTGCACGTGTGGGATCTCAAAAAGCCGCTTCCATTCTCAAGTTGCCTACCAATCTTATGTCGTAGCCGTTTCCGGGCACTTTCGGTCCAGAACATTGTTCCCTTCCACCTAGGATGCCTGGAAAACAGCAGAGATGAGAATGTAAGCCACACTTGGCAATGTGGGCCCACACAAAATGCTTGAACCCCATTGCAGGACTTGTATGGTGCCGCCGTTGCGCTGGGTGCGTCGACGTTAACCGGGACGATTCTCGCCGCTTCTCGCTCTTGCATGCCAGCCTCCACACCTGGGGCATCCTTACAACCCACTCCAAGCAACTCACTCCACATGCAACACTGCACCTTGTTACCCCTGCCCATGAGTGGGCGATGCGTGATCTGGCTTTATATTGCCTTCGAAAGCGGAAGGAACGGCCGAAAACGGGGATTTCCTTGGCCAACTTGTTGTTTCCCATGCCCAAAGTCGAAATCATGATGCATTCCAAGAACCTTGCTTCATTTCAGCAACATTGCACGTGTGGGATCTCAAAAAGCCGCTTCCATTCTCAAGTTGCCTACCAATCTTATGTCGTAGCCGTTTCCGGGCACTTTCGGTCCAGAACATTGTTCCCTTCCACCTACGATGCCTGGAAAACAGCAGAGATGAGAATGTAAGCCACACTTGGCAATGTGGGCCCACACAAAATGCTTGAACCCCATTGCAGGACTTGTATGGTGCCGCCGTTGCGCTGGTGTGGCATCGACGTTAACCGGGACGATTCTCGCCGCTTCTCGCTCTTGCATGCCAGCCTCCACACCTGGGCATCCTTACAACCCACTCCAAGCAACTCACTCCACATGCAACACTGCACCTTGTTACCCCTGCCCATGAGTGGGCGATGCGTGATCTGGCTTTATATTGCCTTCGAAAGCGGAAGGAACGGCCGAAAACGGGGATTTCCTTGGCCAACTTGTTGTTTCCCATGCCCAAAGTCGAAATCATGATGCATTCCAAGAACCTCGCTTCATTTCAGCAACATTGCACGTGTGGGATCTCAAAAAGCCGCTTCCATTCTCAAGTTGCCTACCAATCTTATGTCGTAGCCGTTTCCGGGCACTTTCGGTCCAGAACATTGTTCCCTTCCACCTACGATGCCTGGAAAACAGCAGAGATGAGAATGTAAGCCACACTTGGCAATGTGGGCCCACACAAAATGCTTGAACCCCATTGCAGGACTTGTATGGTGCCGCCGTTGCGCTGGGTGGCGTCGACGTTAACCGGGACGATTCTCGCCGCTTCTCGCTCTTGCATGCCAGCCTCCACACCTGGGGCATCCTTACAACCCACTCCAAGCAAACTCACTCCACATGCAACACTGCACCTTGTTACCCTGCCCATGAGTGGGCGATGCGTGATCTGGCTTTTATATTGCCTTCGAAAGCGGAAGGAACGGCCGAAAACGGGGATTTCCTTGGCCAACTTGTTGTTTCCCATGCCCAAAGTCGAAATCATGATGCATTCCAAGAACCTCGCTTCATTTCAGCAACATTGCACGTGTGGGATCTCAAAAAGCCGCTTCCATTCTCAAGTTGCCTACCAATCTTATGTCGTAGCCGTTCCGGGCACTTTCGGTCCAGAACATTGTTCCCTTCCACCTAGGATGCCTGGAAAACAGCAGAGATGAGAATGTAAGCCACACTTGGCAATGTGGGCCCACACAAAATGCTTGAACCCCATTGCAGGACTTGTATGGTGCCGCCGTTGCGCTGGGTGGCGTCGACGTTAACCGGGACGATTCTCGCCGCTTCTCGCTCTTGCATGCCAGCCTCCACACCTGGGGCATCCTTACAACCCACTCCAAGCAACTCACTCCACATGCAAACTGCACCTTGTTACCCCTGCCCATGAGTGGCGATGCGTGATCTGGCTTTATATTGCCTTCGAAAGCGGAAGGAACGGCCGAAAACGGGGATTTCCTTGGCCAACTTGTTGTTTCCCATGCCCAAAGTCGAAATCATGATGCATTCCAAGAACCTCGCTTCATTTCAGCAACATTGCACGTGTGGGATCTCAAAAAGCCGCTTCCATTCTCAAGTTGCCTACCAATCTTATGTCGTAGCCGTTTCCGGGCACTTTCGGTCCAGAACATTGTTCCCTTCCACCTAGGATGCCTGGAAAACAGCAGAGATGAGAATGTAAGCCACACTTGGCAATGTGGGCCCACACAAAATGCTTGAACCCCATTGCAGGACTTGTATGGTGCCGCCGTTGCGCTGGGTGGCGTCGACGTTAACCGGGACGATTCTCGCCGCTTCTCGCTCTTGCATGCCAGCCTCCACACCTGGGGCATCCTTACAACCCACTCCAAGCAACTCACTCCACATGCAACACTGCACCTTGTTACCCCTGCCCATGAGTGGGCGATGCGTGATCTGGCTTTATATTGCCTTCGAAAGCGGAGGAACGACCGAAAACGGGGATTTCTGTAACATGTGTTACCATGTTTGTTTGCTTGCTTTCATTGCATCACTTTGCATTGCTCATGTTTGCATCAACTGAATTTTCAAAACA
>JAPCYS010003508.1:0-79252 GCA_028641055.1 Alopecurus myosuroides | reverse complement strand
TAATATTATGGGATAATTAACAGGGTGCCCTCAGTTGGCACCACGACCTCAATTTTACCCCTAGCGCCGAATCGACCTCAGTTTTGCCCCTAGTCAGTGCGCAAGGACTGCTTTGGCGGCTTCCACCGTTACTTTCAGCCCCCCGTTAGAATCCTGACCTGTGGGACCCAACATAGAACCGTTGGCGCGGCCTGTGGGCCCCAGCAGTTGAGCGTTGCCGCAGCTTGTGGGCCCAACTCTTGACCGTTGGCGCGGTTTGTGGGCCCCACCAGTTGACCGTTGCTTGCGGCCGGCGGTTTAAAAGCGGCGGAGCTCGCGGCGGAGCTCGCAGCGGAGAGCAGGAAATCAGCCGAGCTTCTCAGGCAGCGCGTCCCCTTCTTCTCCGGCGGCATGTCGTCGACCTCTGCTTCCGAATCGCCCTCTAGATGGCCGCGCTTCGGGCCAGTTCCGCTGGGAAGATGCCCTGCCTGCCCACGGACGGCGTCCCTGCAGCGGCGGGTCACCGAAAGCGACAAAAACGGCAACCGCGGGCGTGAATATGTGAAATGCGGGAGCAAAGAACAGCTTGGGGAGGTGAGATCTGTGTTCCCCCCTGTCAATTTCGTTTTTTTTTCCTCAATTTTCAGCCGATTTGGGTTTTCATCCGATTTGGGTTTTCGCATTTGCAGGATCTTCTTCCATGTGACCATTTCGAGTGGCTTGAGGACTACATAAAGAGAATTCAAAAGGAGGACAAAAAAAAGGAGCAATTGGGATCTGCTACGGTGCATAATGGGGTGCAGATTGACGAGTTCAAGAAGATGGCAAAACAGATGGAGACGCTTGTCGGTCTAAAGAAGCAGAGCAATATGATGGCTGCATTTTTTTATTTATGTGCAATTGTTCTTGGAATTGTGTATTTGAAGATCGTGAGTCAAAAATAATGTAGTTAGTGTTGTAGTTAGCTTGACATGGTCAATTTGAGTATGGCTAAGACTTGGAATAAATGCGTCAGGAATCCAGCCTGATTTGGTTTGTTTTCAGTTCGTTTTCAGTTCAGTTCAGTTTTCAGTGTTCAGTTCAGTTTCAGTGTTCGTATGTACAGGTTCAGTGTTCAGTCTAGTTCAGGTTCAGTTCAGGATAAAATGGTAGGCCCATCTAAAACCAAAGGCCCAATGTTAAATGAGGCCCAACGTTTACTAGCACGGACAAACATTGGACAAAATAATTTAAACATTGGACAAATATAATTTAAACATTTGAACAAAAATAAATTTATAATTTTGGACAAATATTTAATTTAATCAACTGGACAAATATAATTTAACATTCGGACAAATATAATTTAAACGGGGGGACAAATATAATTTAAACATTGACTTCATTTGGGCAAATAGAATTTAAAAATAAATTAATTGGCAACATAATTAAACAGTGGATATTATATATATGGATAATATTGGCCCCACTTTACATATATTCAGTGGGGCCCGTCGGACATTACATCTACTAAAAAAAAAGGGGCCTAGCAGCCCTAAACCCTAACCGCCCGCTGCATGCATGCGGGCGCCCTTCAGGCCATCCGGCCAACCGCCGGCGGTTGGCCTACTTCTTCCACTCCGCCGCCCTGATCTTGATCTCGTCGTCGATCCGGGCGCGGCGGTTCGCCTCCTGCCACCTCTCCACGTCGTTCTCACGGGCCCTCTTGATGCGGGCCCGGAGAGCCTTGTCCTCCCTCTCCTCCTCCTCCTTCTCCTCCTTCTCGATCTCTTTCTTCTCCAGCCGCTCCTCTTTCTTGAGGAGGCGGTTCTTCGTCTTGGGGGAGAGGTTGTCGGCGTCGGCGGCGGGCTCGTCGCTGTCGGGGACGTCGGTCGACGGCGATCGCTCCGTTTGGGAGATTCGACGGGCACGAGTCCCGTCTCCTCCGGCGTCCAGTCGGGCTCGTACCAAGGCCGAGCCTTGGGGTGGTTGTCCTCGTCAGAGACGGACTCGGGGCTTGAGGGGAGAGAGTAGGAAGACATGGTGTTCGGGGCTTGAAGGGAGATGAGAAGGCAAAGAGGCTGGAGAGTGATGAGAAGATGGAGGAGGAGAAACGGGCTATTTAAAGACACGATGAGACGTGAATTTATTGGGTAGATGAAGCAAACTGTGTGAAACGTAGGATGCAGTGTAGAAAGTACAGTCGATGCATGGTCAATGCGGTGGTAGAACAGGCCTAGGTGTAGGACTGAGCGCTTAGGGAGTCAATGATTTGACGTTGCATGCGTGTATTCAAGAGGTGAAGATAAGAAATCCAAAGTCACACGCCAAATCCTGCCTCGCTGCATATGCATTGATGCGTATCTTATAGAAAACTGCGTGGAGGGCTGCGTCGCTGCAAATGCGACGCGACTTGTGTTTCTGAAAGGAGGCGTGCAGGGACTCGATCTTTTCTTCTTCTGCCACGTGTTGTTTACTCTGAAAAAACGAGGCGTGCATGCACCGGGCTGGTGAACGGGCCCCAGTAGACAGTCTCCGTTGTTACATTGAGCCAAAAACCACGTCCATGCACCTGCGTCATTTTCGACCGTTTGATCGTAAGGAACGGTGCAGATAGAGTCCATGCATGCAAACTACGGCGGCAACGGCCTGCAGACGCTGAGACGCGATCCTCTGACTTTAGGTCACTGACAAATGGAGCCCATCACACACCGGACCCACGTGTCATGGGAGAAAGTCAGAGAACATAAGGTGGGCAAAGTAAGAGGATCGGGTTCCCTCTGTTTTTAGTGCATGTACAATAGTCTAGACGGGTGCTGTCTGCACTACGCGGCCATGTCATTTCTAGATATTTTTAGAGATAGTTGGTACAGTGCGTTGACCCCCTAGCTTGTGTTTGGATCCATACGCTCCGTAGCCCCCCTCCCGGTGAAACCCTAACCCCGCTGGGAGAAATACCGGACTTATACGGAAACACGCGGTAACAGCGTCGAAAGGGGGTAGCAATGTGGAACTATTTGCTTGGTTGTGCTAGGATATCCCATAGGAACACAAAACAAAAAGGTAGAACCCACCTTTTCGGAAGATTCACGGTGTTTGGTCCGATACGGGAGTTTCACCCTATAATCGCCTACGAGAGAGAAGTGGGTGCCGGTGAAGCCGGGTCACACCCCAGAGAGCAATCTTGGACATACAAAGCACACAACACACCTATACTAACATGGTATGGCACCCCCTAGCTTGTGTTGGGATCCATACGCTCCGTAGCCCCCCTCCCGGTGAAACCCTAGCCCCGCTGGAGAAATACCGGACTTATACGGAAACACGCGGTAACAACGTCGAAAGGGGGTAGCAATGTGGACCTATTTGCTTGGTTGTGCTAGGATAGCCCATAGGAACACAAAACAAAAAGGTAGAACCCACCTCTTCGGAAGATTCACGATGTTTGGTCCGATACGGGAGTTTCACCCTGTAATCGCCTACGAGAGAGAAGTGGATGCCGGTGAAGCCGGGTCACACCCCAGAGAGCAAACTTGGACATAAAAAGCACAACACACCTATACTAACATGGTATGGCACCCCCTAGCTTGTGTTGGGATCCATACGCTCCGTAGCCCCCCTCCCGGTGAAACCCTAGCCCGCTGGAGAAATACCGGACTTATACGGAAACACGCGGTAAACAGCGTCGAAAGGGGGTAGCAATGTGGAACTATTTGCTTGGTTGTGCTAGGATAGCCCATAGGAACACAAAACAAAAAGGTAGAACCCACCTCTTCGGAAGATTCACGATGTTTGGTCCGATACGGGAGTTTCACCCTGTAATCGCCTACGAGAGAGAAGTGGATGCCGGTGAAGCCGGGTCACACCCCAGAGAGCAATCTTGGACATACAAAGCACACAACACACCTATACTAACATGGTATGGCACCCCCTAGCTTGTGTTGGGATCCATACGCTCCGTAGCCCCCCTCCCGGTGAAACCCTAGCCCCGCTGGAGAAATACCGGACTTATACGGAAACACGCGGTAACAGCGTCGAAAGGGGGTAGCAATGTGCACCTATTTGCTTGGTTGTGCTAGGATAGCCCATAGGAACACAAAACAAAAAGGTAGAACCCACCTCTTATTTATCTGCAATATGCCCATGACATGATCATTATTTGAACTTTCTTATCCATGCAACGCCCATTCATCCATCCCTATGCCTACAGTATTTAATCCCGTTGTTTACTTCAAACATCACTGGTGCTGTTTTCATACTACTGATGTTGTTATTTCACTACTTATGCTGCTATAAAACTGTTACTACTGATAAAACACTACAAACTATTCAACTTTCAGGTGCAAGTGAATTGACAACTCACTTGTTAAGGCTCACAAATATTCTTTGGCTCCCCTTGTGTCGAATCAAAATATTTGGGTTTTACCTCCTTCGAAGACTGTTGCGATCCCCTGTACTTGTGGGTCATCAAGACTATTTTCTAGCGCCGTTGCCGGGGAGCATAGCTTTATTTGCGAGCTCACCGGAGAGTACTATTATCTAGTGCCAATCATTCATAATGGGTAAGTCTCGTGATGGAAGAGTTCCTATATTACCATCCCCTACAAGAAGAGGTACAACTCTGAACACCTTTGGTGTTCTTGATTCGCCGTCTGTTATGAGTAAGCTGCTTACACCACCACATACACATGCTACTTCTGCTGAATTTGAAAATAATTATGATACTTTTGATGATGCTTCTACTGTGCTTGATGAGAGTGGTTTTCTCGGTCCTTTCTTAGATGCTACAATTGCTAAAGCTAAAAATATTGCAAACACTGAAACTCCTGATAAAAATCCTATTACTCCTACTTTTTCACCTCAACTTAGAGAAAATCCTAGTGATGTTTCTGATGATGCCTATATTGAACTTAGTGATGATCTTATTGATGAAATACATGCTATGAAGGATAAAGATGCTGCTATACGTCTTATGGAAAGTGTGTTGTTTATAAATTATGTCCTGATGCTAAGTTTGCCACTTCTCCTATTCATATTAGGGATAAGGATTATGATTTCTCTCTTGATTTATCTTATATATCTATTGTTGAGAAAGAACATTTTTGTGGAACTGAAAAATGGAAGTGCTATGAAACATATGAATGAGCTCTCCTCTTTGAGTAGTTTATTCTCTGATTATCTTAAGAAACATAGCTACTTTGTTGCTAACATATTCCCTTTCTCATTAAAGGATGAAGCTAAAACTTGGTTTAACAATTTGTCTCCTGGATCTATTGATAGTCCTATTGGTTTGTTTAATGCTTTCTTTAAAATATTTTCCTGCTAGTGCTCAACATGCTACTTTACAAAATATATTTAATTTCAAGCAATTGGAAGAAGAGAAATTGCATGTATCTTGGGCAAGGTTCATTTCTTTAGTTAGGGCTACACCTGGGCATAAGCTAGAAGATAATAAACTTCTTGATATTTATGATGGAATAACTGTTGAATCTAGGACATACCTAGATAGTTGTGCTGGTTGTGTTTTCAGGCAAAGAACTCCTGAAGAAGCTGAGGGAATTAATGGCTAAAATAAGCCAAAATCATGATGATTGGACTATGGTTGAGCCTGAGCCGACCCCTAGTCTTGTACCAACACCAACACCAACACCCAAGAAGAGGGGAATGATTGAATTAAATGATGAAGAGATGAGAGAAGCCAAGAAATCTCTTAAAGACAGGGGTATTAAATCTAAATATGTGAAGAATCTTCCACCTATAGAAGAATTATGTAAGATAATCCCTCACTCATCACCCATTGAGGTACACTCTCTCCAATATTTTGATAGTAGAGATATTCCCTATAGAAAACCTCCTGATCAATGCTTAGATGAATTATATAATTATGTTATTAAGCACGATAATTTTAATATGAGAGTGCAAAATCACCTAATGGAAAACTCTAAAGCTATTAATGATTTGCATGGTATTATAGAAAGAACCTATAATGATGTTAAAATGCTTGTTAAACATTTTCAAATGGTTCAAACTCAAATTTATCAACTTGCTAAAGTGCAAAAAGATTTGCTAGTTAATGCTTCTAAAGAAAAACATGCTTATGAAATAAGAACTAGAAGTGGTATTGCTACACAAGATCCTTTATATCCCGAGGGATAACCTAAAAGAATTTAACAAGATTCTCAGCAAACTAATAATGATTTTATTCATACTAAGAAGAAAAATAAGAAGAAACATAAAGCTGATGTAGAATCCTCTGAACATGCTAAAGATCCTAATAGTATATTTGTCTCCGATGCTAAAACTGAAAGTGGTAATGAAAAGAATGACGCTTCTGATAAAGAAGAACATGTAGATGAACCTAAAAAGTAAGCTAAAACTGCAAAGTACACTAAGGAAGATTTTATTGCTAATAAACATGGTAATGAAACAGAACCTCGGGTACAAAAACCAATGCCTTTTCCTAATAATAAACACAAATCTAAGGAAGAAGAACACTATAAAAAGTTTTGTGAATGGATGAAACCTTTGTTCTTGCAAATTCCTTTTATTGATGCTATTAAATTGCCTCCTTATGCAAAATATATGAAAGATATTGTTTCTAATAAAAGGAAGATTCCTAATGAGGAAATTTCCACTATGCTTGCTAATTATTCTTTTAATGGCATAGTTCCTAAGAAACTTGGAGATCCTGGTATACCAACTATTCCCTGTTTTATTAAATATAATTATGTTAGAACTACTTTGTGTGATCTGGGAGCTAGAGTTAGTGTCATGCCTTTTACTCTCTATAAAAGAATCCTCCTAGAAAAATTGATACCAACTGATATATATTTGCAAATGGCTGATAAATATACTGCTATTCCTGTGGGTATATGTGAGGATGTTCCTATTCAAGTTGCTAATAATTGTCTGATATTAATTGACTTTGTTGTGTTGGAAATGCCCGAGGATGATAATATGTCTATTATTCTTGGAAGAACTTTTCTTAATACTGCAGGGGATGTTAGTGATTGCAATCAAGGAAAAGTTACTTTTAATGTTAATGATAAAGAGCACACTGTTTATTTTCCCAAGAAGATTAAAAAATATGGTCTAAATTCAATTGAAAATATTGAGACCATCAAGATTGGAGAATTTTATTTTCCAATTCCAGTACACCAAAGGAATATGAAATTATTATGATTGGGACTATGCCTATCAAGGTTGAGGTAACATATTATTTAGTGTTTAGCAAAGTTTTACTTCATATGAAAATTATTCTGGTAGCAAGACTTGATCACCCTTGTTAACAAAATAATTTTTAATGAAGAGGACATTGTTTTCACTATGTTTTCACCTTCCCCACTATGTTTTCACCATGTTTACTTATGTTATTACATTTCTACTTGAGTAAAATCATGTTTTCCACCATCCTTATACAGGTTTTCTTGATATTTTCACCCTGTTTACTGAAGTTATGCATGTTTTCACCATCCATACTTTTGTTTTCACCACTACCACCTTTGTTTTCTTTTGATATTCTTCCATTTGAGTGTCATAGAACCTTTGTAGTTCTGGTTTTTGTTTTTTTTTCACGGTTTCACTTTCGTTTTTCCCGTTTTTATTAATTAGTAAAATTCTGGAAATAACTCAAAAATAAAGTTTCTCGAAAAATTCCAGAAAAATTATAATAATTTTTTACGTAAAAAATGAGAGAGAAAGCTACCTGGGAGACCCCAGGGTGCCCCACCAGTCAGGCACACCACAGGGTGGCGCGGCCAGCCCCTTGGTGGCGCCAGCACATGGGGTGGGGCCCCCTGGCCCTCCACTTACTCTCTCCAATGCGAAAGTCTTCTCTCTCACCCCCTTTCTTGGAACCCGTGTTCTTGTTGTTCTTCCTCTGGATTTTTGATCTCTTTCTTCATCCCATCATTTGTGCTTATATTTGGTGAGTTTGATCTCCGGTATGTGACTCCTCCGATGGTCCAGGTAGAATTATATTTAGTGAAGCATTTCTTGAGTATTTTGGTACTATAGATGACAACATATGTGAGTTTGCATGCTTGATTTGAGTACAAATAATTAATTTTTGATGTATGTTTAGCTCTCATATAAGTCCCTATGGTAGTCTCCACCTTATAGTTGCTTGAAATTAATTTTTGTGATGATTGTTGAAAAATTTCAGAGATGGAGCACAATGTTTATCAACTAAACCAGCATGAGCTGGAGGTGCATGAGGTCATGCTCGTTCACCGTGAAGAGAGGGCTTGGAGCATTCATTAAGGATGAGCCTATCCAATATGTGAAACTAACTATGTCTATGGTGCAGGATTTTTGTTTTAAATGGTCTCCAACTGCCCAATGGTCCACTATAACATTTATAATAAAGTTGTGAGCCTGCCTTTTAGTGTCTTCTGTGCAGCTATTAAGGTACCTGAGTGGCGGTCTTGTGAGAAAATAAGTGGGCAGCCCAAACCACTACTGGATTTATATGGAGAGATTTGCCAAGGCAGAAGCTTTATAGGGGAGAGGGGTTTCGTGAAATTCAACTCCCTGGCTTCCGATACTTTGCCTACTTCATTTCAAAATGGGTGTTAGCTAGGAAAACTGTCAGCAAGTTATCTGTCTATGATTTGGCGTTTATTGTTGCTGCTTTGAGACGCGATAGGTCTTATAACTTTGGCGCTTTGATTGCTTACCGTCTCTCACATAACCGTGAGAAGGGCGGAGTTTGTGGAGGTCTTATTGCCTCACGCTTGTTAGCTTTGCATGGTTTGGAGCCACACCCTCTAGACTTTCATTTTCCTATAGAGAGGCTTAATCTTGTTTCCATGGTTCAACATAAGTTTGTTTCTACTCATGCTCACTTACATAATTTATCTTTTGAATTAACTTTCTCAAAACAATCCGGGTGGAGAGTTGTTAAAACTTTTACAGAAGTACTCTTGTTTGCACTTCTTTTGTTTGATCTTTAATAACATGCAAGGATGGGAGCTTTCTGAGAGTGAGCTGGACACATACCTTGAGCATCTCCCCAAGAAAGGGGTGGACGCTGGAGAGGGGGACGATAGCGATATTGTCCAGCCCCCTACACCAAGTGGATCCCATATCAGCCCGGCTATGACTACGCACATGCTGCATCATCTTCCTCTTATGCGGCCGAGTACGACCACGCGAGAGATTACCCACCATAGTGGGGATACTTCACGCGCCATGATTGATATCCACTTAGGCCAAAAGCATAATCTTGGGGGAGGTATACCAACATCACACTCATTTATATATCATGTTCTGTCGGGTCTTTGTATATCCATGTTTTCTTTTCTTTCGCTTGTTTTTGTTTCTTTCATTTCTTTTGTTTTTATTGTTTTGTTTTCGCTTTCCAAAACACAAAAACACCAAAAAAAATTGTTTCTCTCTATTTATTTCTTTTGTTGGTTTGCTTTGTTTCTTTAGTTGCATTTTAATATTCAAAACCCCAAAAATATTTTGTTTTGTTTGCTTATCTTTATTCTCGCTTTATTTCGAAAAAGACCAAAAAGATTTTTTCTTTTCTTGCCTGTTCTCATTTGCTTGTGCTTTAATTGAAAAAACCAAAAATATTTGTGCTTTCGAAACAGTCGTCCGTGATTCCATTGGAGCTTGGTTTTCATTATATATTATTCGAGCCACAAGTGAAGAGCAATAATGACGATCTACGACAATTCAAGTGTGGTGAGAGGCTGGTAGGAATTTTATTTGCTTTCATTTTTGTACATATATCCATCTATGTGAGCATGCTTAGTTTGTTCGTATAAGATATATGTGACTTAATGGCTGCTTAATAGTTCGTGCACTCTCATGTTTTGTTCCAATTTATTAATAGTAAATGACATGTCGCATTAATATATGTTCGCATTGTTCTATTCATAAGAAGAGTATGCCATTGTGGTATCCTCCTCTTACTGTTTCATTTGAATCGACTTGGCACATGCTCACGCATGCTAAGACTGAAAACAAAAAGTCAATAAGCCTCAATGATTTATTTTGCCTCAGAGTTCTAGTATCAATTTTATGCCTAAGTTAATTTTACTTTGTCGCAAACATGATTATGATAGTTGTTGCTCTCTTGATTGTCGCTCCTTGTCTATTGCTAGCCTTCACCTGTACTGAGTCTAAGCTCTACTCGTGCATCCAAATCCCTGAAAACCAAAGTTTCCCAAATGTGTCCACCATACCTAACTATATGTGGTATTTAACCGCCACTCCAAAGTAATGTCCTGCCTTTAAAACCTTCTAAAAATTATTCCTGTTTTGTGCCCCTGTTTTAGCTCACGAGGACATAAATAGAGAATCTTTATCTCACTTGTTGATTGGATTTCACACCCTGGACTAGTGGCTTCGTCCGCTTATCCTAATGATAGAAGAGCTGGCAGCGGGGTGCCCAGCCCCAAATTAATACGAGCAAATTCTCTTCACTATTTTTGCCCCTGATTTATCAGTCAAAGCATAATTGTGCAAACAAAAGAGAAAGAGGGATGAACTTCTACACCAGTTGCGTCCTTCACCATGGGAGCCGCTCTTGTGAATCCAGTTGGCTTGTGACGTACTGTATTGTCTGTTTACCATTCGTTGACATAAGCATACACCACTGTTAAAAATGTTTTCAATATCTATGTTTAACAAAATAAAAAGCTCTAGCACATGAGTGATTCATGCTTTCCTCTGCGAAGGGCCTCTATTTTACTTTTATGTTGAGTCTCCGCCAAATTATTTGAGCACTTTCTTGAGATCATCATCATCATCGTCCTCACCACCAGAAACATCACCCTCACTGTCCACCTTCATCCTGTTGTAACAATTAGGGGTATTTGTCGTTGTTTTCCACTAGATCTCTCCCTAGTGTGGATTACTTGTTAGTACTTGATGCTTGTGAGATTTATCGGTGTTTACACTTCATGACCAGATTGTTATTATCCATATGATGTCTTGTGATTAGTTCGTTTAGTTCTTGAGGACATGGGAGAAGTCATGATGTTAGTAGTGGAATTATGTTAAAGTAATATCTAGTGGTTTGATATTTAAGTTGTGGTGCTATTCTTCTAGTGGTGTCATCTGAACGCCGACCACATGATAGTTCACCTTTATGGGACTAGGAGGATTCATTGTGTATTTTGCTACTAACTCTGGGGTTTCCAGAGTGACAAAAAACTAAACCCCCGTTAGGAAAACATTGCTTGAGGGAGTGTAGGATCCCAGAGTTTTAAGGCCGTGGTTAGATTTATCTTAATTACTTTCTTGTATTTGCGGATTCTTACGAGGGGTATAATCACAAGTGTGTATTAGTCCTAATTGGACGGTGCATTAGCATAGGTTCACCCACACAACACCTATTGAACTAATAAATATTAATCAACCGTATGAAGCGAAAGCACTTGATGAAATTTCCATGTGTCCTCAAGAACATTTGGTAATCATAAGTAGAACAACCGACTTGTCCTTTGCTCTCAAAAGGATTGGGCCACTCGCTCTAATTATATTTACTGTTATTTATTTTCTCGCACTTTATTTATCTGCTATATCAAAAACCACCAAAAACTTGTTTTCTAGTGTTTGCCGTGAATTCTCTATCCAACCTGCTTGTCAACAACTTCTGCTCCTCATTAGGTTCGACACTCTTATTTATCGAAAGTACTACGATACACCCCCTATACTTGTGGGTCATCACCTCCCTTCTCTTGTCCTTAGAGAGCCATAAAATCATCGTGCCCCACCATTCATTTATACTTTCACTATTGGACGGTGTGGGTGCACTAAGTTGTCCATGCCATGTGAAGCTTTGCTGGCGGTCAAGTAGTGCTAGTCCAGAGTGAGCTTTGCTAGACCGTCTCGGGCTGCATCCTGCACATCTTGCAGATAAGACATGCGGCCACCCACGACCCTCTAACCATCTTCTTTGCTACATGGGACTTCATGGAAAATCCTTATATGACCCTTACTCTTTACAAATGCAATGCATATCCCTCCCAAATCTAGTTCCTTGCGTTGGCTGGCCGACATAGGCTCTCTTTCACCCGTTTTACAAAGCTTCAAGAAGGTTTAGGCTGAGTTTTACTTCTTTATTCTTTATTTCTTTTCTGGGTTTTACTAGTTATCTATCTTGGTTATTTTCCTAATTATTTTTCCTTTTTATGTTTTTTCCAGGTGTGGGTCCACTTACTAATACAGGGTTCTCAATGATAAAGAAAATCAATTTTTATTGTTATTTTAAAAATTCATGAGCAATTTTCAATTGTGAGCTTTTCAAAAAAAATAGTTTTCTCATTCTTGAACATTTAAAAATTCATGGATATTTTTAGAATCATGACAAATTCAACAACATATTTTTCAAATTATTGAACATTTTTTAATTCATAAACACATTCAAAGTTGTGAGAAAAAAACATCCCTGACAAAAAAAAAATCGTGATTTTTTTGAATTCATAAAGATAATTAAAATTCAAGAACATTATTTTAATTTGAATATATTTTAGATATTAAATATTTTTTAAACCCATAAACATTTATAATAATGTGTGAACAAATTTTGGAATTTCTGAATATTGTTTAAAAAATGAATTTAACAGAAAAACCGTACGCTTTTTTTTCCTGACCAGACAAGCAACTAGCAGCCGAACCGACAAGGCAAGGGCCAAGGCCAAAGAAGGATGTTGATTTTGCGCCGCGCATCTGCGCTCGCCGACCGGCCGACGCATCTGCTGTCGCTGATGGGGCGTCTCTTCCTCGTTACTCCTCATTACTGTCTCCCCATAGCTTCCCGGGCATAGAAGATAAGATCAAGAAATCATTGTCTAAGCTCATTATATTTCCATAGTCCAAGAAAGGGCTATACAAGGCAGAGTGCCACCACTCTCTCCTAGCTTCTGATTCGAATTGAGAGTTTTAGAGAGAAGGTTTCTCCTTCCCATTGCTTAGAACAAAGTAAATAACTCCCTGCACCGACTGACAAGAAACTAAATCAACTCATTGAAATGAAGTGGGTAAAGCGTTTTATTATCTAATTTTGTTGTTTTTTTCTCTTTTGTGATGTTATATACTTCTCCATTCTATAATTGTTGTCATGTTTTTAGTTCATATTTGAACTAAAACCATGACCAAAATTATATAATGGAGGGAGTATTTTAACAATGTTGACTTATGGAAGAAATCACTACGACCTACTTGAATCTCCCTATTAAACTAAGAGAACATGTTGCAGTAGATATACTGGAGGGAGACCAGTTTTTTCACTTCCTAGCGCGCAAAAAGAACTTTTATTTGTCTTCTTACCTAGGCTGCATATTGTCGTGAGCCTTTTGGCCATTTTTGTCAAGATCCATATTGGGCCTTGAGGTTTTTGTCTATTTTGTTCTGAGCTTCCCTTTTACCATGAGTCTTGTTAACAACCGTCGGCAAATTAAGACTTTGTCGTGTGCCCTGAAGAAATCCTCACAGCTAATCTTTAGACATACGATCAGTTTCTCTAGTGAGAAAAAATATTGCCACAGCATTAAGACCATTATAAATCATATCACTTCCGATACAAACATTTTGTCATGGTTGCTTAAATTTATGCTGCACAATAATATTAAGGGTAGCTAAACGCATGTCCAAAATTTAGGACTAACTGTGCCTTGTGATAAATCATTTTGCTATGCACCTTTTGTAAAATTTATAAAAAGATCAAAGTCATGAACCTTTTAAATCATAGAAAAAATTAAGTTCTTGTTTTTGTTAAAATTCACGAACGTTTTTTAATTTGGGAACAATTTTGAAATTCACTAAAAAAAATCAAATCCATGATTTGTTTTTAACGCGTGAATATTTTTCAAATTCCCAAGCATGTTTTGATTCACAAAAAAAAATCAAAATTTAACAAGAAAAAAACGTGTATTTCCCGGACTCCACCATCCTGGAGGCTGTCCCTAGACCGGGGATGTCGTACACATGGAGGAGTGTTCTCGAGGGGGTGGAACTCCTGAAACATGGCGTGATTTGGCATGTTGGTACTGGAGAAAACATCGATGCCTTACGTGATCCTTGGATCCCACGGGAGACTACACGGCGCCCAAGTACGCCGAACGGCTTAGGAGAACCTCTCATGGTTTCACACTTCATGGACCAGGCGACAGCAAGCTAGGATGTGGCATGATTAACACAGTGTTCTGTCATGAGGATGCGAAGGAAATACTTCAATTCCCCTCCGGCCGGATATGGAAGATTGGGTGGCCTGGCATTTTGATAATAAGGGCATTTTCTCTGTCAAATCTGCTTATATCCTTGGTGTCAGCCTAAGGGAAGCCAAGCAGAGCCGGGATGGCAGTTCATCGATGCAAGCTGTCAGATGCGTAGCAGAACCGTGGCCTCGTTAGAGGCACGGGTTACGTGTTAAATAGGGGGAGGAACAGCCCCTCCCGGTGGCGATTACATGGGATACGACTCTAGGTTGGTATACTATACCATACCGGATCGTATAGGAAACAAATACATCTAAGAGCCCCCCTTAACCTAAACTCTAAGAGAGATTTAGATTACGCCTAAACTCATGAAGGTTCCTTACTGAAAGAGGTTTGGTGAAGCCATCTGCCACTTGGTCTTTGCTTGAAATGAACCTGATCTCCAATCTTTTATTAGCCACACGTTCCCGAACAAAGTGAAAGTCAATTTCAATATGTTTTGTACGAGCATGAAAAACTGGATTTATTGACAAATATGTTGCTCCAAGATTATCACACCAAAGACAAGGCTTCTCTTTTAATTGTATTCCAAGCTCATTCAACAATGCCTCAACCCATATCAATTCTGTTGTAACATTAGCTAGGGCCTTATATTCAGCTTCTATACTAGAACGTGTTATTGTTGTCTGTTTCCTTGCACTCCAGGAAACAAGATTTGGACCTACAAATACTGCAAAACCCCCTGTAGATCTTCTATCATCAAGACAGCCAGCCCAATCAGCATCAGAGAAAGCACTCAACAATGTAGAAGGAGATGCCTGAATAGTAATGCCAAGTTTAATTGTTTCTTTAACATATCTTAGAATCCTTTTAACAACAGCCCAGTGAGCAGTAGTAGGAGCATGAAGATATTGACATACTTTGTTGACAGAAAAAGACAAATCTGGTCTAGTGAGTAAGATATTGTAATGCACCTACTATACTGCGATACCTTGTGTTATCCTCTGGACCAAGTGGTTCTCCTTCAACAAGAGAAAGAGGCTCGGTGGTGGACAAAGGTGTAGGTGTAGCCTTACAATCAAGCATGCTGACTTTACCAAGTAATTCTGATGCATATTTTTCTTGTGTCAACAACAGTCCATCATGTTTCTTCTTAACTTCAATTCCCAAGAAGAAGTGAAGATCTCCAAGATCTTTAATAGCAAAGTGAGCATTGAGGTCTTGAAGAAGAGCAAAAATAGCATAGTCTGATGAGCTTGTCACAATGATATCATCCACATAAATCAGCATATAAATTGTAACTTCTGAATTATGAAGAAGAAATAAAGAGGTATCTGCTTTAGATGGTACAAAACCGAGCTCAATCAACTTGGAGCTTAACTGAGAATACCATGCCCTGGGAGCTTGTTTCAAACCATATAGAGCCTTGTCAAGTTTGCAGATACTATCAGGAGTATTTGGATTTTCAAATCCTGGAGGTTGTTTCATATAAACATCTTCTTCAAGAACACCATGCAAGAAGGCATTTTTAACATCTAATTGACGTAATTTCCAACCTTTAGAAACAGCTATGGACAACACAGTTCTGATAGCAGCTGCTTTAACCACTGGACTAAAGGTATCTTCATAGTCAATGCCATACCTTTGCTTGAATCCTTTTGCAACCAACCGAGACACCCACTTGCAGTCAATTAGATTTCTACTAGAACTAGGTGGAACTAGATGCCAAGTTTTATTTTTAAGTAAAGCATCATACTATTCCTCCATTGCTTTGCGCCAGTTTGGATCATTAAGAGCATCAGACAAAGATTGTGGTTCATTTTTAGTTGCAAGCATGCTCGTATGTTTATAAATATTTGGTTGCCTCCCATATTTTATAGTGCCATCTTCATATTTCTTTGGGTGTTTGATACCTTTTTGAAGTCAGGTGCGTACACCAGCCAGGAGATTCCAGCGCGAGGATCCCTCACCACCAGAATCCCCCTCGGGATCGGAGCTGGCAGGGGATGTCGGAGTAGAACCCCTGCCCGCATCAGCATTGTTTTCCGCGTCGAGCTGACGCGTGAAAGATGCTCCTGTCCCGCCATCATCACGTGCACCAGGGGATGCAGGGGACGCATGCATGCCGGCCTCGGTTTCCGTGTCTCGAAAACGCGTGGAGGAGGCGCCAGGGGACGCATGCATGTTGGACGCTGCGCCAACGTCATTTTCTTCTCCCCGTGTCGCGGCTGAGGGGGACACGGGTGCGGTGGTCGATGGCGATTGGTGCTGTTCAGCACCTGGATCCTCCTCGGGATCGGAAGGCACAGAGGCAGTGCTGTCAGCGGAATCAGCATCGAGATTGGAGCTGTCTTCTTCGTCATTTTCTGCAGAAAAGGAATCTTCAGCTTCTGGACCATTTTCTCCACCGTTTTGACTGAGATTTGGACTGTTTGGTGCAGTATCATCATCTGAATCATCATCCACCTCTTGTTGATTTTCCTGGGTATGATTAGTAACAGTAGGTATAATAGGAAAGCACACATGATTATCAAGTTGAACATCCTCATTAGCATTTTGAGTTGCATATTTGGGTAAAAGTAGAATTTCACTTCGGAGACGTCTACCCGCATTTCGATGAAGCTCAGAAAAGGGAAACATATTTTCATCGAAGACAACATCTCTAGAAATATAGACACGCCCTGTGGAAACTTCTAGGCATTTAACACCTTTGTGACGAGGGCTATAGCCTAAGAACACACAACGTGTGGAACGGAAAGCAAGTTTTCTTTTGTTGTATGGACGAAGATTGGGCCAACACACACACCCAAAAATACGCAAAGATGCATAGTTTGGTTTGATAGCAAGGAGACGTTCAGCAGGGGTGTCAAAATTGATAACTTTGCTAGGAAGAAGATTAATAATAAATGTGGCTGTGAGAAAAGCTTCATCCCAATTTTAAAGGCATAGATGCATGAGCTAACAAAGCAAGACCAACCTCAACTATATGACGATGTTTGCGTTCAGCTGAGCCATTTTGTTGGTGTGCATGGGGACAGGAGACATGATGAGTGATACCAACTTTCTGAAAGAACCCATTGAGTTTTTCATACTCTCCACCCCAATCAGTTTGCATAGTGATTATTTTCCTATCAAACTTTCGTTCAACAAAGGCTTGAAAGTTAAGGAAGACTTGGTAAACATCAGCTCTACTCTTAAGCAAATATATCCAAGTGAATTTACTGAAATCATCTATGAAACTCACATAATATAAATGTTTTCCAACAGAAACAGGTGCTGGACCCCATACATCAGAAAATACTTGTTTCCAAAGGAACAGTGGAAACACTAGATGAAACAGGATATGGCAACTGATGACTCTTTGCTAACTGACATGAATCACACACATAAGAATTTGTTTCTGGAGTATATGAAAGTTGATGTTTCCTATAATCTGCTGAACAACAAATGATGGATGACCTAAGCGACGATGCCATGTGGACGAGATGGCTTTATTGTGACGAATGCTTGTTTGGAAGACCCAGTGGATAGAGGCACTAGAGGATAGAGACCACCATGGCAAGGTCCTTTAAACCGAATTCTTCGAGAGGCATGATCCTTAATCAAAAGAAATAAGGATGAAACTCAATGAATACATTGTTATCAAGTGTAAGTTTATGAACAGAACAAATTTTTTGAAGCATTAGGAACATGAAGGATGTTATTTAGATGCAATTTGCTATGAGGAGTGTTTAACATTGAATAACCAATATGGCTTATGGGCATACCGTTTCCTTCAGCTGTGTGCACTTGATCACGGCCTGTGTACTTCTCCTGGGTGGTGAGCTTGTTCAATTGGCTTGTAATATATGATTTGTTGCACCCCGTATCAGAATACCAATTTGTGTCCACTCCGTACTTTGCAATGTTTTGCTGAGGATTTCTTCTCACGACACCCTCATCACCAGAATCATCCTTGGAATCATCTTTGTAACGCCACAGCAGTCAGCAGCTGGATGCCCATAATCTTACAGATTTGGCACGTTACATCAACATATGGTGTAGGCGCACGGCCATGTCCATGGCGTCGCCCTTTGTCATTGCTATGACGTCTTTCATCATCACGTGGATCAGCACTGCGTCGACGATCAGATTCCCACCGTCGATCTCGATCATTGTCCCTCCTATCTCCATCACGGCGCCAGGACTCCTCGCGGTCACCGCGTCCACGGTCGCGGTCACCGCGGTCACCGTAGTCACCGCCACGGTCACGGTCTCCACGATCAGCTGAGGTGCCACGACGGCGATCATCCCTGTCACGGTAGTCGTAGCGACCACGTCCATCATCACGTCCTTGGCGACTGTCCGATCTCCTCGGTAGTCGTCCCTCCTGTCATCTCTGAGGCGTCCATCATCACGGCCATAATCACCGCGACGAGCTGCGGCATTTGCTGAAGAAACGAACCCCTGCTGCTGGCTGGATTTAGAGAGCATGTCTAACCGCATATCGTGAGCACAAATCTGAGCATAGAGGTCATCCAGTGTGATCATACTATTGCCATTCACTGCCGATACAACAGAGTTATAGCTCGAGTCGAGTCCATTGGTAATGTACCCAATCATCTCATCCTCTTCCACCGGCTTCCCACTTGCAGCAAGTTCAGAGGCCGTGCTTTTCATTGTGGCAAATAATTGAGCAGCAGACAGGTTATTTTTCTTGGTCCCATTCAGAGCCGACCGCAACTGATTCACCCGAGACCTAGACTGAACATTGAACATCTGGATATGACAGACCAAACTGCTGCTGTATGTTCGATACCGACAACATGAGGGAGCACTTTAGGGGACAGAATTTACCAACCAGCTGAGCACAGCCTGATCGCGAGTCAGCCACGCGGAGTATGCAGGATTCAGAGTCTTCTCTTTGTCAGCTTCGGCTTCCAGAAACTTGGGCGGCGCAATTTCTGTACCATCCAGCAGCTCGAGCACTTGGGCGCCACGGAGGGTGGGCATCACCAAGGTTTTCCAGAACAGAAAATTCGACCTGTGAGCTTGACGGAGGGAGGGTTCCCGAGTGCAGTGCAAGCGGGATCGACGAGCTTGAAGTTGACATGATTCCTTCGAGGATTGTTCTTCCGATCGCAAGATCGTGGTTTCCGATACAAGATCGTGATGAGGCTTTTTTGTGTGTGGTTTCCAATCTATGATTGTGAGTAGGGTTTTGGTTTTCCGATCAGAGGGGTCGTGAGGTTTTCCGATGAAGAGCGATCGTAGAGGGGCTTGTGGTTTTTCGGCGGCGGCTAGGGTTTTCGGATCATGGGAGCATTAAGCTCTGATACCATGTCAGATGCGTAGCGGAACCGGGCCTCGTTAGAGGCACGGGTTACGTGTTAAATAGGGGGAGGAACAGCCCCTCCCGGTGGCGATTACATGGGATACGACTCTAGGTTGGTATACTATACCATTACCGGATCGTATAGGAAAAAATACATCTAACACAAGCCACCCATATAAACCCTCTATGGAAGAGGATTTGGCAACTGAAACTCCCGGGTAGGTTAAAACTATTTACATGGAGACTCTCTCACAATAGTTTGCCTACCCGGATGAACATCAAATGGAAGAGAGTTGATCTTGACACCATATGCCCGATGTAATCGCACTGATGAAGACGGCGGCCACTTATTCCGAAAATGCAAGCATATCAAAGTTGTGTGGCGCAATCTTCTGCTGGAAGACTTCAGAGTAACTCTTCTTTCTGCCCAGGACCCGAAAAGGACGCTTGATATGATTCTTTCCCTACCAGTTGATCGTCGGGATTTAGTCCTTACCTTACTATGGGACTAGTGGAAAACAAGGAACAAGAAGAACGCCGGGGAAAGAGCGATATGATGGTGAGGTTTGCCACCTAATCCAGCGCCATGTTATGGACTTTAACGGGAGCATTACCTCAACTCCGACCCCAAGAATAGATCAACCGAATGCGGCGATTAGGCAAGGTTCGTGGTCGCCACCCCCAGCTGAGTATATGAAGGTGAACTTCGATGCTACGTATGTTAAAGAGACTGAAGCGGGTTCATGGGGTTTTATCGCAGAACTCTACGGGCGAGTTCATCAGCAAGCGGTGGGCAAGCTTCAGAATGTATGCGATGCCTTGCATGCAGAAACAGAGGCCTGTCTGGCAGCCATCGATGGAGCCGATGCGATTGAACGAGTAATCCTTGAATCGGATTGCAAGATTCTAATCACAACAATCAAGACGAGGAGCTATGATCTTGCGCCTGTAGGCAATGTCCAAGATATCGCTTATCGGAAACTTACCGGTCGACCCCCGATAAGTAAATCGGCCGATTTATCAGAATACCGTGTGGAAATTTCAGAATACTGCCTAGCAGTCTTTCTGAAAGAGATCAGAAGCACTAGCAGGCTTTCTTTTGATCAGTTTGATTTTACTTTCACGCCTCGCACCTGTAACACTGCTCACGCCCTAGCCCAGTATTGGCATGTCTGCTGACACCACTTGTACTAGCTGGGAGGGTGTAGCTCCAGACTTTGTATCTGCCGTGGTGACCAGCGATATTTCTGTGGCAATTCCTCTGTCTTGTGGGTTGCTTCTCTTGCAGACTGTCTTAAGGAAGATTGGGAAACATAATACTAGTCTAGCCAGAATAACAAGATCTAGATTAAGATTTGGTTCAGGCTTTTATTCTCTTTCCATAGGCTTCTCATTTGGTTTCCCATAAGCAAGTGCTTGTTCATACATGTTTGGTTTTACTTAGCTTTCCATTCAATTCCTATACTTGTTGTTATCCTTACTTGCATCCAGAGATACTTCAGTTGTAGAATTGTTGGATTTGAGTAGAGGTGTGAAATGCTTATGGAATGATGACTTAATGGTAAAGTGGATCAAATGGTTCATTGAAGTGTTGAGATCTCAGATGCTCACTTGTATAAGAATGAATGAGACAATGAGCATGAGAAGATTATTAAAGTTTAATGACTGATGTCATAGTTGTTAGTTGTTTTTCTCAGGTTTCATGTTGTCACTTTATATTCTTCTCTTAATGACTTTGTCATTCTTAATGTAGATATAGAGGTTTGGGAATATCATATGTGATGATCAAGGTTTAGAAGTAGTTTAAGAAGATTTATTTCTTATTTTTGGTACTTCTTTTATAGTTGATGAGATATGTACATATCCGATAAAGGAATTAATACAATTATTATATCATTTCCCACTGGTGGGTTTTGAGTTAAGACTTGTGGTTATCAGTTGTGTTTTATTGAGCCTTTGTTATGAGATTGTGAAGGTGCACTCAGTAGTTATTAGATGATTCACAAACATGTTGTGTGAATGGTTGATGACTTAAAGATTTCATGATTAGAGGATGTATTATCTCTTCTGTCGCACCCGGACTTCTAGAGGATACTCACAGCCCGCTAAACAGTAGATGATTGGATTACGGGGCATACCGGCACCCGCGCCCTTACGAGTAGGCCAACACATATAGTGTGACAACCAATCTCTACTATCCATCGTCTGCGCAAACCATCCCATAGAAATCAGGACACTTCCGTTGACGTACTTCATAACATACACACATGGTACGTCAACGGCATTAGAACAACTGATACCACAACATATCTCTAAGACACAAAAGATTGAAATAAGTTGCAAATAGCTCTCACTAGAGCAGAGATAGCAAATACAATCATCCAGAGGACACATGTCCCAACAATTCATCATTACAACACAGCGAAAGCATCCAAAATGTCTGGGTACAGACAAGATCCAAATAGGCCTAAGAGGCCGGAAACGAAAAGACGGAGCCCATCCACAATGTCTCGGATCCTGCCCGGTCCGCTATCTACTCGTCAGCAGCCTCGTCATACTCCACGTAGTAGCCACCATGGGGATCCTCGGAAAGTAGTCTGCGGAAACCACAGCCCCAAAGGGGTCAGTACAGACAAGTACTGGCAAGCAAGACTCACAAGATACCATAGTGTACCCGGCAACACCAATACAGATGCTTTGGGTTCAACGGAAGAATAGGTGATACAAAAGTGCGGCAGCAGGCTGCTCTAACCAACTACAGAAACACGCTACAACTTCCGGCTACAAGAAGGGGATAAGATAGCGTATCGTAACCAACTACAACTAACCTCAAACAAACCCATCCTGGATCTCGCCCCTTATCCAAAGAAGCAATCCGAGGATAACTCACACAGTTGGATTAATGATGGTTCAAGTTATTGTGTCAATAAGACTATTACTAGTCAAGTTATCATTAGTTAGGTGTAAGTTGTTCTGAGTACTTGTTAGCCAGTACTTTCACCAAGTCATCCATAACCGCGGAAAGCACGGCTTCTCAAGAAGATTTAACCCTGCAGGATGCACCAATTTGGCCGTACACGTAAAAAAACCCGCCAGATGGAATGGCCCTTCCACCAAGCGGGGCACTCAACACAACTCAACTCTTCTTCGCATCAAGCCCAAAGGACCCCGTGCAATTGAGCGCACGGATAATCAAGCCCCACGAAGAAAAGGGGACCCTCATGGCACTCTAAGAACGTGTCTCCCTAAATGCCGACTACAAAAGTTTCCACCCTGGCCTCGGGTTCGTACCTGCATATGAGTGCGGCAAATGGAAAACCCGAACTAAATGAGGCGATTTGGATGAGATGCGAATCGAATCAAATTGAGGGGGGCGCCCATACACGCTTCCCACATGCGGTTAGTGCGCTCATCATGGATCAGTAGACAAGAACCTTTTCCTAATTAGGGTCGACACTAGCAGGCCTCAAAACCACGCCGGGCCTCCTGCCGGTGCCTTATCATCAAATTAGCATTACCTCAAACATTAACAGGTTGTTGTTTAACATCGAGCCCCAGAACATAATAAAATAAGGTAACAGAAATAACTGAGCTAACTCCTCAGAAGTAGTGTCGTAAACCTCGTCTGTCTCAACGTCGTCGTCTATTCGAGAAGAAGCAAACAAACAACACAGAGAGACAAACAATCAATAACATGGCATAATGCACAATCATGGGATGATGCATGACAATTTAATTGATGCATCAAAACAAGCTAGTTGACATGGTAACATGTTTAAATGGACCCATATGCAATTTGGATTGCATATGAAAGCCCATGAATTTAGGTTGGATTAAATGAGCTACAACTAATCATCATGTGTATGTTGCTTAGGATGATGCATGGATGAGGAAAACAGAAAGAAAACAACAATAGCTTCAATTTGAAATGAAGTTTACCAAGTTTGGAATTTTATTTATTAAGTTATGAAAATTTGCTTCTTAAAGGAGTTACACAAGCATTTGTTGTTTTCACCCATTTTAATTGTTCAAAATAGATAACAAGATTCATATTTGGAAAGAACAAAAAAATTTAGGTGGAATACATGTTTCATTTGTTGAAAAAGGAATTAGAATGATTTAATTATGAATTAAACAAGTTTAAACAAGATTTAAATGAATTTAATTCAAGTATGAATTTATTGAATTTTTATTTGTTCAAAACATTACATAAAATTCATATTGAAAGATTATGTTTTTCTGGTTTGAAAACATATTTTTCATGTTCAAAAAGAATTTAATTTGACCAAGTTATGAATTTAGCAATTTTTAAATGAATTAAACAAGGTTTAAATTATTTAACCAATTTTAATTATTCAAAACATGAAACAAAGTTTATATTTGAAAAGGTGGTTCAATTTGACATGGAAAACATATTTTATATGTGACATTTGAAATAATATTCAAATAGTTATGAAATTAACCAAATTTGAAATGAGTTGTTTGAATTTGAATTTTGAAAACAATTTGAAATGTTCAAAACAGAAACCAAAAGTTTTAAACATGTAGAGAATTGAATTTGGTACATAATACATATTTTATTTATTTTATTGAAGTTGAAATGCACAAGTTATTCAATTTGAAAATTGTGGGCTAATCTGCAATTTTAAAAAGCATACAGTTTGGTCCACGGGCCTAGCTGCGAAATTAAATTCCAGAATAGGTCCCTGGGACTTTTCTTACGCGCCCAAAACCACCCCTGGGTCACTGGCAGTGGGCCAGTGCCCAGCTGTGCGCTGCGTGGCCGCGGGTGTGGGCCTACGTGGCCATTACTGCCACTGGCAGGTGGGCCTGCGCACTTGCGTGGCAAAGGCAAAAAAAGTTGGGGATTTAATCCCGCGGGCTGGGAATCGAACCCACGCCCTCGCGTGCTGGTGTGCTGTGCTGTTGCCACTGCGGTGGCGAAACGTTTTTGTCCGTATAGGGTGCGTGGGGAGGTTGAGGTTCAGTTCGAGATCGTTTTAACTGAACTGAAAAATTCAGTTAAGGAAAACTGCAGGCGGACGGTGACGCCGGCGTCGACTGCTCGCGGTGCTGCTGCTGCTCGCCGTGGATGCGTGCACGGGTGCCTGGTGCGTGCTTGTGCTTGCAGAGAGGAGGGAGAGGGGAAGGAGACAGAGGGAGACGGGCTGCTCACCGTCTCTGTAGACGTAGCAGAGGCCCGGGGTGGAGGAGGTGCTCGCCGGCGACAGGAACTGGACGGCGGCGAAGATCCGGTGCTTCCCAGCCACCGCGGAGTAGTCGAGGTGGACGGTGGCAGTACGGGGGCCCGATTCCCGTACTCAACCAGCTCGGAGGAACCCCATGTCGACGATGATCGCCGGAGGGGAACGAGGTGGTGCTCGGTGGGGTTCAGAGAGGAACAGAGGGAGTAACAGAGGTGGGTGGATGGAGGAAACGGCGACGGCGGCGAGAGGGAGAAAAGAGGAGGAGCTAGGGCACGGGGTGGAGCCCTAGGGGTAGCTATAAGGAGGGGAGGAGGAGCTTGCAGCCGTTCCCTGCCTCTGTACTCGACGTGGACACCCCCGATGGGGTGCCGTACAGAGGTAGGGGGAGAGGGGTAGCAGGCCGTGGGGGAAAGGTTTGGTGGGCTGGGCTCAGCCCACTGCCTGCCCTCTCCCTCTCTGCGTTATTTTTTTTTGTTTTTTGATTCTGTTTCTTTTTTTTTGCAGAAAAAGAATAGGAAGAAAAGGCATGGTTTTTAGGGTTAGAAAATTTAGGGTAATAACTTTTATATGTTAGTTATTATAGAAACATCATTGTGCAAACTTTGGTTTTCCAAAAATTTTAAATTATGTTTCTGTTTGTAATTTAAATGAAATTGAGCAATTTTTGTTATTATTTGAATTATTGAAAGAACAATTAAAATAGTTTGAACTTTCATGTTTGTTAGAAACAATTTGATGTTTTGATTTGAACTTTTTATTTGCAAAATTGTAACAGAACAAGTATGAACAAGAATTTGAAAATTTGATTTGAAATTCAAATAGAAAACAAGGGAAAACAAATGAAAACAATTGGAAAACAAATGCCAAAACAAATGCAATGATGATGTCATGATGCAAAACATAAAATAACAAAGAGCAAACATTCTAAAGGTTGTTATTCATACTTGGGATGTTACAAAACGCCCCCCCCCCTTGAAGGAATCGCGCCCCGAGATTCCTACTGAGAAGAGAAAAGGTCTGGATACTTCTTGCGAAGATCCTCTTCGGTCTCCCACGTTGCCTCTTTATCGGAATGATGAGACCACTGCACTTTCAAGAACTTGGTGCTCTTGTTGCGAGTTTTACGCTCGGTCTCATCGAGAATACGAATAGGGTGCTCCTCATAAGAGAGATCTTCTTGCAGTTCAATGGAATCATGATCAACTGCATGATCTGGATCTTTGAAACACCTCTTGAGCTGTGACACGTGAAACACATCGTGCACCTTGGATAGCTTTTCTGGAAGTTCAAGACGATAGGCATTTTCTGCACGCCTTGATAGAATGTTGAAGGGACCAATATATCTTGGTGCAAGCTTTCCTTTGACACCAAAACGATGAGTGCCTCTAAGGGGAGTTACACGGAGATATGCTTTGTCACCAGGTGCATAGATCATATCCCTGTGCTTGCTGTCATAGTGGCTTTTCTGACGAGACTGAGCAATCCTGAGATTGTCACGAATGATGCGAACTTTCTCTTCGGCTTCCTTAACAATGTCAGGGCCTAAGAGTGAACGTTCACCAGCTCCAGACCAATTGATTGGACTCCTGCATCTTGAAAGCCCAGAGCTTCTTGAAAGCTTTTCCAGAAATGAGAAGTGAATATGCTTCCACGGTCTGAGCTTATTTCCAATGGAACACCATGAAGAGGAACAATCTTTGCTGTGTAGAGCTCTGCTAACTGACTAGCTGAGATTGTTTCTTTGACAGCAAGGAAGTGAGCTACCTTAGTGAGACGATCAATGACAACAAAGATTGCATCGTTGCCCCTCTTGGACTTTGGAAAACCAGTGACGAAGTCCATTTCAATCATGTCCCACTTCCACTCAGGGATTTTCATAGGTTGGAGAAGACCGGCTGTTTTCTGATGGACTGCCTTAACACGTTGACAAACGTCGCATTCAGAAACGTATTGAGCAATTTCACGTTTCATGCCAGGCCACCAATACAGTGTCTTGAGATCCTGGTACATCTTTGTACTTCCAGGGTGTATGGAGAGAGGAGTTTCATGAGCCTCCTTGAGAATGACATCTTTGAGACTTTGAACTTGAGGAACTGCAATGCGTCCTTCGAAGAACACAGTTCCCTTGTCATCAATTGAGAAGGACTTAAATTTCTCCTTGCCTTCTTTGATGTGTTCTACCATTTTCTTGATTTCAGCATCACGACGTTGTTCAGAACGAATCTTGTCCTCGAGAGTTGGACTGGCTGTCAAGTTTGCAAGATAGCCTTGAGGAACAAGACCAAGGTTCAGCTTCTAGAATTCTTCATGAAGAGGAGGTTGGCTTTCCATGATCATGAGATTATTGCAATACGACTTGCGACTGAGAGCATCGGCCATAACATTAGCCTTGCCTGGAGTGTAAGAAATGGTAAGATCAAAGTCTTTAATCTTTTCAATCCATCTCCTTTGCCTGAGGTTTAGATCTGGTTGAGTGAAGATGTATTTGAGACTCTTATGATCGGAAAAGATTTCAGTGCGATTACCCAACAAGTATTGTCTCCATTTCTTGAGGGCAAACACAACTGCTGCAAGTTCAAGGTCATGAGTGGGACAATTGAGCTCATGTGCGTTCAACTGACGTGAAGCATAAGCCACAACTTGACGTTCTTGCATAAGAACTGCACCTAGACCTTGGAGAGAAGCATCACAGAATATCTGGAAAGGTTTGGAAGGATCTGGGCCAACCAGAACTGGTGTAGAAGTGAGTTTAGTCTTCAGGAGATTGAAACTTTCATCACATTGTGGAGACCAGACGAACTTCTTGTCCTTCTTTGTGAGATAAGTGAGAGGCTTGGCAATCTTGGAAGTTTTGGACGAAACGATGGCAATAGCTAGCCAAGCCAAGAAAACTTCTTACTTGCTTCACCGTCTTTGGAGGCTTCCAATCAACAATTGCTTTAACCTTTTCTGGATCAATGGCTATGCCCTTGGCTGAGATGACATGACCAAGGTAAGCAACTTCTGAAATCCAGAACTCACATTGGAGAACTTGGCATATAGACGATGCTCGCGAAGCTTCATGAGGGTTAGACGAAGATGTTCTTCGTGCTCTTCCTCAGATTTTGAGTAGACAAGAATGTCATCAAGATATACCACAACGAACTTGTCGAGGTATTCATGGAAGACAGAATTCATGAGTCGAGAGAATGTCGCCGGTGCATTGGTGAGACCAAAGGACATGACGGTGAATTCATATAGACCGTAGCGAGTGGTGAAGGTTGTCTTTGGAATATCCTCTTTTCTGATCTTTATTTGATGGTAACCCATTCTCAAGTCCAACTTGGAGAATATTGAGGCTCCAGCAAATTGATCAAAAAGATCATCAATGCGAGGAATTGGATACTTGTTTTGATGGTTTTCTCGTTAAGAGGACGATAGTCAACAACGAGTCTCTTTGTGTGATCCTTCTTTGCAACGAACAGAGTTGGGCAACCCCAAGCCGAGGAACTAGTTGAATGTAACCTTTTTCATGTACATATCAATTTGTTCCTTTAACAACTTCAGCTCGGGAGTTCCTATCTTGTAGGGATGCTTAGAGATTGGAGCAGTACCTGGCTCAAGCTCGATCACGAACTCAACAGAGCTGTCCGGAGGCATCCCTGGCAACTTCTGGAAAGACGTCAGGGAATTCGCAAACCACCGGAACATTTCAAGTGAAGGTAAGGTTTTGCATCGAGGTTGCACAGCTGAATGGAACTTGATTCATGTGGAGAATAGACTATCTGGCCAAAGGGTGAATAGAGTTATTGACTTTTGAGCACATCAATCCTTGCTTTGTTAGCTTCAGCCAATCCATACCAAGAATGACATCAATGTCAGAACTTCCCAGCAACATGAGAGTCAAGGAAAATGTGGCCTCCAATTAGGATTTGATTATCCTTACTTATCTGGAAGTCAACATTTGAGATCCCGGGGAGTAAACAGTGAATTGACTGCTTAGTGGAACCACAATTAGGTTGTTTGTTGTGGCAAATGTTTTTGACACAAAAGAATGCGATGCTCCGTATCAAACAACACTTTAGCTGAAAAGAGTTTTACGGGTAATATACCGAGAACGACGTCAGGAGCTTCCTCAGCTTTGTCGATCTTGACATGATTCACCCTTGCGGTCCTCCTGACAGGCCTGTTGTTGGAGTTGAAGGCCTTAGGCGGGGGAGCGCGCACCATTGCCTGGTTTGTGTTGGACGAGGTGGTGGTGGAGGTAGCTGCCTCTGCGTGCACTTGTCAGCGTAGTGCCCCGTCTGCTTGCACTTGTAGCAAGTGACGACACGAGGAGGCCCTGGCCTTGGCTGCCCCATCGAAGCCCTCTGATCATGCATCTGAGCAGGGTTGGGTGGGCGGGGAGCGAAGCCTGGAGAAGCTTGGGCGTATGGAGCCCGAGTGACAGCACCATTTGGCACCCAGATGCGGCGCTTCTGCGGAGGGGTGGTCATGTTGGAGGAGGAACCACCCTCACGCGAGTGCTTGCGAGACCCCTCGAACGCCTTGCGCCCATTTTCTTCATTGAGCGCGGTGTTAACGAGCTCCTCGAAGTTGTTGGCCTTGATATTGGTGAGGGCGTACTTGAGTTCCGGGTTAAAACCTCTGCGAACCTTGCCATCTTCTTAGCCTCAGTGGACACCTCATCACCAGCGTAACGAGCGAGCGATTGAACTCACTCTGATAGCCGATGACGTCCAACTTGCCCTGCTTGAGTGAGCAAAACTCTTCATGCATCCTTTCCATGAGACCATCTGGAATGTGGTGCTTCAGGAAGGCTTCCTTGAAACAATTCCAGGTGATTGGAAAGCCAGCTCTCATGGCATGGTAGTTTTCCCACCAAGTAGCTGCCTAGCCCTTCAGCAGATAGGAGGCATACTTGACCTTGTCTTCTTCAGCAACGTGAGCAATCTCCAGAGCCTTAGCTATCTCACGGATCCAGTCATCAGCGTCCAGAAGCTCGCGTGTGGCCACGAAAGCTCTCGGACCCAGACTGAGGAACTCCTTGATGCTGACTCGTGGAGCCGTCTGGTTGTTGTGCTGATTAGTCTAAAACTGGGCCATCTGCGCCATGACTTGGGTCATCTGAGTCAACAGCTCCGTGATTGGCAGTGGCTCAGGCGGGTTGTTCCTTGTTGGCGGCATCCTGAATGGAAATGCATTTTAGCACAACAATAGAAAAGGATAGACTTGGAAACCGAAAGAGAGATTATTCCGACGCATGAATAGATAACCAACAGGTACATCATCACATGTTCAAATACATCAGAATATCCAACACACCATAAATGGTTCGAATGCCAAAGGATAACTAAACATAGCTAAGAATGGATACATCGGTACTCCTATGCTCATCACGCAGGACGGCGGCTAGGAGTACGGCGAGAGGTACGGTGAGGAGCACGCCCACGAAAGTAGGTAGAACGACGATCCACGTAGATCTGACGTGGTCTGAGAGCGACTCTAGGTGTGGTGAAGTACATAGCATCGACTCCATGTGCTCCAAAGCGTGGAATCCCAGTGTAACCAGCACCGAGGTTGAGGAGTGGACCTCTGATCGGCTCATAACCTCCAGCATCTGGCAGACGACGACCAACTGGCTGATCGAAACGTGCAAAGCGCTCGTCTCCAACAAAGTCTGTGGTGTAAGTCGCCAGACGAGTCAAAGCAAGGTAGAGCTGCTCTCTGACTGAAGCCAACTCCTGCGATAGTGTGCTGGCAACTGCGTCACTGTGCCTCACAAACTGAGCGGTGGTTTGCAGCCTGGAGTTATCATGCTCGTAGACATCCAAGTTGTCGTAGAGAGTGAAATGAGCTCCCTCCGAAGTGATGTAACCACGGGGGATGTGGCGATAGATAGAATCGTCAAACCCCCAGTAGTCAGCACGAAGGACGGTGAGACTCACATAAGCTGCCTGCTGCACAGCCATATCCACTGTGGAACCTACTACCTCGTAGCGGTGGACTACGCTCATGCCATCATCTGACAGAATGTAGACGATAGCCTGGTAGTAGGTCTGGTCAAACTCTCGCTACTGCTCGTAGACCTGGTACTCTGGTGCCCAACGGAACCCCATAAAAGTGACCATGTCTCTCAGCATCTCCGGATAACCGGCAGTGCTCTCGCAATGAGTCATACGAACCACCTGCGGGTAGAACCTGAGATCCATCTGCAGATGATCGGTGAAGTTTTGATTAGACGCAGGTAGAAGAACTGAAGTGGAAAGCAACAACAAGGTTTCAACGGACGACAGGATGTTGAGAAGAACAGGATATCGAAGCAACATAGGGGAAACACGAGACCAAACACTCCTGAGGTACTACGGAAAACCCATCCGGGCTTCTAAAGGATCAATATCTACTGCTTAAGGAATAGAGGATCTGCTTCCTGGGCTTACACGCCTCCGTTCTCAATCGTGAGTAGGCAACATGATAAATCATGTCACAACCACCTCCATTCCTATGGTCTAGTAGATATAACTACCTAGAGAAAACCAGGATACGTGAAATCCTAACTTGAAAGTTTAGATGAGAAGAGAAAACAACGTTGCACTTCCTTACCAGAAAAGGGAGGTGTGGGGAAAGAAATAAAAGAACAGAATTCCTACTCTCACGTTTCATTTTTTCCTATATAGCTACAAAATAGTTTCTAGACTCAACTGCGACCAGTAAAAGGGATCCTACAGGCAGACAGGCTCTGATACCATTTGTCGCACCCGGACTTCTAGAGGATACTCACAGCCCGCTAAACAGTAGATGATTGGATTACGGGGCATACCGGCACCCGCGCCTCTTACGAGTAGGCCAACACATATAGTGTGACAACCAATCTCTACTATCCAACGTCTGCGCAAACCATCCCATAGAAATCAGGACACTTCCATTGACGTACTTCATAACATACACACATGGTACGTCAACGGCATTAGAACAACTGATACCACAACATATCTCTAAGACACAAAAGATTGAAATAAGTTGCAAATAGCTCTCACTAGAGCAGAGATAGCAAATACAATCATCCAGAGGACACATGTCCCAACAATTCATCATTACAACACAGCGGAAGCATCCAAAATGTCTGGGTACAGAAAAGATCCAAATAGGCCTAAGAGGCCGGAAACGAAAAGACGGAGCCCATCCACGATGTCTCGGATCCTGCCCGGGTCCGTTATCTACTCGTCAGCAGCCTCGTCATACTCCACGTAGTAGCCACCATGGGGATCCTCGGAAACGTAGTCTGCGGAAACCACAACCCCAAAGGGGTCAGTACAGACAAGTACTGGCAAGCAAGACTCACAAGATACCATAGTGTACCCGGCAACACCAAGTACAGATGCTTTGGGTTCAACGGAAGAATAGGTGATACAAAAGTGCGGCAGCAGGCTGCTCTAACCAACTACAGAAACACGCTACAACTTCCGGCTACAAGAAGGGGATAAGATAGCGTATCGTAACCAACTACAACTAACCTCAAACAAACCCATCCTGGATATCGCCCCTTATCCAAAGAAGCAATCCGAGGATAACTCACACAGTTGGATTAATGATGGTTCAAGTTATTGTGTCAATAAGACTATTACTAGTCAAGTTATCATTAGTTAGGTGTAAGTTGTTCTGAGTACTTGTTAGCCAGTACTTTCACCAAGTCATCCATAACCGCGGAAAAGACGGCTTCTCGAGAAGATTTAACCCTGCAGGGATGCACCAATTTGGCCGTACACGTAAGAATAACCCCCCAGATGGAATGTCCCTTCCACCAAGCGGGGCACTCAACACAACTCAACTCTTCTTCGCATCAAGCCCAAAGAACCCCGTGCAATTGAGCGCACAGCTAATCAAGCCCCACGAAGAAAAGGTGACCCTCATAGCACTCTAAGAACGTGTCTCCCTAAATGCCGACTACAAAAGTTTCCACCCTGGCCTCGGGTTCGTACCTGCATATGCGTGCGGCAAATGGAAAACCCGAACTAAATGAGGCGATTTGGACAAGATGCGAATCGAATCAAATTGAGGGGGGCGCCCATACACGGTTCCCACATGCGGTTAGTGCGCTCATCATGGATCAGTAGACAAGACCATTTTCCTAATTAGGGTCGACACTAGCAGGCCTCAAAACCACGCCGGGCCTCCTGCCGGTGCCTTATCATCAAATTAGCATTACCTCAAACATTAACAGGTTGTTGTTTAACATCGAGCCCCAGAACATAATAAAATAAGGTAACAGAAATAACGGACAGCAGACTCGAGCAGTAACAACCCTAAGCATGCTAGTAAGACACAGGCAACAAGCAATGGGCTATAGGTGTGGAGGTGAGGCTATATCAGGTATACAGGATAACATGTGATAGGATCGAACACAAGCAACGATTCCTAGGGCTAGCAGGATAGACAACGGCAAGTATCGGTATCCAGTGTGGAAAGGAACACAATGGTTCATGTGAGTGAATACTTTCCTGCAAACTCAGCAGCCTGGTACTGAGCTAACTCCTCAGAAGTAGTGTCGTAAACCTCGTCTGTCTCAACGTCGTCGTCTATTCGAGAAGAAGCAAACAAACAACACAGAGAGACAAACAATCAATAACATGGCATAATGCACAATCATGGGATGATGCATGACAATTTAATTGATGCATCAAAACAAGCTAGTTGACATGGTAACATGTTTAAATGGACCCATATGCAATTTGGATTGCATATGGAAAGCCCATGAATTTAGGTTGGATTAAATGAGCTACAACTAATCATCATGTGTATGTTGCTTAGGATGATGCATGGATGAGGAAAACAGCAAGAAAACAACAATAGCTTCAATTTGAAATGAAGTTTACCAAGTTTGGAATTTTATTTATTAAGTTATGAAAATTTGCTTCTTAAAGGAGTCACACAAGCATTTGTTGTTTTCACCCATTTTAATTGTTCAAAATAGATAACAAAGTTCATATTTGGAAAGAACACAAAATTTTAGGTGGAATACATGTTTCATTTGTTGAAAAAGGAATTAGAATGATTTAATTATGAATTAAACAAGTTTAAACAAGATTTAAATGAATTTAATTCAAGTATGAATTTATTTGAATTTTTATTTGTCCAAACATTACATAAAATTAATATTTGAAAAGATTATGTTTTTCTGGTTTGAAAACATATTTTTCATGTTCAAAAAGAATTTAATTTGACCAAGTTATGAATTTAGCAATTTTTAAATGAATTAAACAAGGTTTAAATTATTTAACCAATTTTAATTATTCAAAACATGAAACAAAGTTTATATTTGAAAAGGTGGTTCAATTTGACATGGAAAACATATTTTATATGTGACATTTGAAATAATATTGAAATAGTTATGAAATTAACCAAATTTGAAATGAGTTGTTTGAATTTGAATTTTGAAAACAATTTCAAATGTTCAAAACAGAAAACAAAAGTTTTAAACATGTAGAGAATTGAATTTGGTACATAATACATATTTTATTTATTTTATTTGAAGTTGAAATGCACAAGTTATTCAAATTTGAAAATTGTGGGCTAATCTGCAATTTTAAAAAGCATACAGTTTGGTCCAGGGGCCTAGCTGCGAAATTAAATTCCAGAATAGGTCCCTGGGACTTTTCTTACGCGCCCAAAACCACCCCTGGGTCACTGGCAGTGGGCCAGTGCCCAGCTGTGCGCTGCGTGGCCGTGGGTGTGGGCCTACGTGGCCATTACTGCCACTGGCAGGTGGGCCTGCGCACTTGCGTGGCAAAGGCAAAAAAATTGGGGATTTAATCCCGCGGGCTGGGAATCGAACCCACGCCCTCGCGTGCTGGTGCGCTGTGCTGTTGCCACTGCGGTGGCGAAACGTTTTTGTCAGTATAGGGTGCGTGGGGAGGTTGAGGTTCAGTTCGAGATCGTTTTAACTGAGCTGAAAAATTCAGTTAAGGAAAACTGCAGGCGGACGGTGACGCCGGCGTCGACTGATCGCGGTGCTGCTGCTGCTCGCCGTGGATGCGTGCACGGGTGCCTGGTGCGTGCTTGTTCTTGCAGAGAGGAGGGAGAGGGGAAGGAGACAGAGGGAGACGGGCTGCTCACCGTCTCTGTAGACGTAGCAGAGGCCTGGGGTGGAGGAGGTGCTCGCCGGCGACAGGAACTGGATGGCGGCGAAGATCCGGTGCTTCCCAGCCACCGCGAGTAGTCGAGGTGGACGGTGGCAGTACGGGGGCCTGATTCCCGTACTCAACCAGCTCGGAGGAACCCCATGTCGACGGTGATCGCCGGAGGGGAACGAGGTGGTGCTCGGTGGGGTTCAGAGAGGAACAGAGGGAGTAACAGAGGTGGGTGGATGGAGGAAACAGCGACGGCGGAGAGAGGGAGAAAAGAGGAGGAGCTAGGGCACGGGGTGGAGCCCTAGGGGTAGCTATAAGGAGGGGAGGAGGAGCTTGCAGCCGTTCCCTGCCTCTGTACTCGACGTGGACACCCCCGATGGGGTGCCGTACAGAGGTAGGGGGAGAGGGGTAGCAGGCCGTGGGGGAAAGGTTTGGTGGGCTGGGCTCAGCCCACTGCCTGCCCTCTCCCTCTCTGCGTTTTTTTTTGTTTTTTGATTATGTTTCTTTTTTTTTTTGCAGAAAAAGAATAGGAAGAAAAGGCATGGTTTTTAGGGTTAGAAAATTTAGGGTAATAACTTTTATATGTTAGTTATTATAGAAACATCATTGTGCAAACTTTGGTTTTCCAAAAAAAATTAAATTATGTTTCTGTTTGTAATTTAAATGAAATTGAGCAATTTTTGTTATTATTTGAATTATTGAAAGAACAATTAAAATAGTTTGAACTTTCATGTTTGTTAGAAACAATTTGATGTTTTGATTTGAACTTTTTATTTGCAAAATTGTAACAGAACAAGTATGAACAAGAATTTGAAATTTTGATTTGAAATTCAAATAGAAAACAAGGGAAAACAAATGAAAACAATTGGAAAACAAATGCCAAAACAAATGCAATGATGATGTCATGATGCAGAACATAAAATAACAAAGAGCAAACATTCTAAAGGTTGTTTTTCATACTTGGGATGTTATATCTTCTGTTGTGATGGTTCACTGGTGCATTACTATCTTGTGGAAGTGTGATCATTAGTTATGTGATTTGGATACTCACCCCTCTTTGAGTTGTAGATACCTAATGAAATATCCCAAGTCACTTAAAGACTTGTGGTTAAGGTTGTTGAGAGTTTGTATTGGCCAAAACCAATTTATGGTTTGTGTAAACAAATGATTTGGTTTCTTAAGATACTTGGTATAAAGATCATTCCAAATGTACTCTTGACTAGATGAACTAGACCTATTTCATCATGTCAAGTGAAACTTTGGTCACTTTGATTCGTTTAAACTTTCGCGCCAAAATTTCTCGTACTTTTAGATGCATGCTTAGCAAATGCACATATTATACTTAGATCCTTATAACCTCCCAAACACTGGGATGTTATAAAGTATCTTCGAGTTATTAGGTGTAAATGTCAAGTTTACATTAAAGAGACTAGATTGTCTAAATTTGATCCTAGAAGCTTTGAAGGCATATTTGTTGGTTATGCCACAAACTCTCACACTTATAGAGTCTACAACATATCCACCGGGTGTGTTGAAGAATCTTTGAATGTGGAGTTTCATGAGGATAATGGATCCCAAGTGGAGCAAATTGATTGTGATGATGTAGGTGATGAACCTTCCTCTATAGCCATAAGAAGAATGGTTATAGGTCCACTTATACCCATTGAGGGACACCTTGTGGCAAATGTGGATTGGACTATCTCTACACAAGTGGAGCCCTCTACATCAACCACCAATCAAATGGTAGACTAAGAACAAGAACAAGACCTTCAAGTGGATACCACTCATCAAGAAAGTGATCAAGATCCACCCAATGATAATGGTGGAAATGATTTTGGTGACTCTTCACCAAGAACTCCACTCCAGATGGATCATGGTCTTGATGAAGGAAATGACGAGGATATTCCTCCAAATAAGAATGCCGATGATGCACTAATTCGTATCATGACTCGTCAAGCCTCAAGATTGCAACAAAAGTCACATTATCAAAAGAATATTACTGGTGGCTTAGGAAGAAGTGTCTCCACTCGTGTACAAGTGCTCAAGTTTTGTGGTATTCACTCATATGTCTCTCATGTTGACCTATCAAAGTGTATGATGCTCTTAAAGATGAAGATTGGGTTCAAGACATGCAAGAAGAGCTCCATAATTTTGAAAGAAACAAAGTATGGTCACTAGTGGAAAGACCCAAGGATCGTAATGTCATTGGAACAAAATGGGTCTTCAAGGACAAGCAAGACTCTCATGGGAAAGTGATTCTCAACAAGGCTCGATTGGTTGCTCAAGGCTACTCTCAAGTCGAAGGACTTGACTACGGTGAAACTTTCACTCCCGTAGCTAGACTTGAATCCATTCGTATATTACTTGCATTTGCCACTAGCCATAACTTCATATTGCATCAAATGGATGTTAAAAGTGTTTCTATAAATGATCCTCTAAATGAATTGGTATATGTTAAACAACCCCCGGGTTCGAGGATCCCAAGTATCCTAACCATGTCTACTTCCTCCATAAGGCTTTGTATGGCCTCAAACAAGCCCCACGTGCTTAGTATGATCATTTAAAGGAGTTCCTAGTAGATCGTGATTTCGTACTTGGGGTAATTGACCCCACACTCTTTACCAAAAGTGTAGATGGACATTTCTTCGTATGTCAAGTATGTGTTGATGATATTATATTTGGAACTTCTAATGTGAGTTTTGTAGACCAATTTGCCAAACTAATGACAAGTGAGTTTGAGATGTCTATGATGGGAGAATTGAAGTTCTTTCTTGGTTTTGAGATCAAGCAACATTATGAAGGAACTTTAATTTGTCAAGAAAAATATATTCAAGACATGCTTAAGAAATTTGATATGAACAATACTAAGCCACTAGCTTATCTAATGTCAACAATCGTGAATCTTACTATGGACCACGAAGGTATACCGGTTGATCCTAAACATTATCGTTCTATCATTGTATCTTTGCTTTATCTTTGTGCATCTAGACCGTATATTATGTTTTGTGTGGGTTTGTGTGCAAGATTTCAATCTAACCCCAAGGAGAGCCATATGATTGCGGTCAAAAGGATTCTTAGCTATTTGGTTGACACTCCTACACATGGCCTTTGGTATCCATCCAACACAACTTTTGATCTTGTGGGATATTCGGATGCGGATTGGGGAGGTGACAAGGTGGATAGAAAATCAACCTCGGGTGCTTGCCAATTCCTTCGTAGGTTACTCGTGTTGGTATTCCAAGAAGCAAAATTGTATTGCCAACTCCTCCACGGAAGTTGAGTATATTTCCGCCGCTGGTTGTTGCTCTCAAGTCTTATGGATGAGGAAATGTCTTAAGGATTTTGGAATTGAGATTAAGACAATGCCTCTTTTATGTGAACATGTTGCAGTAGATATACCGGAGGGAGACCAGTTTTTTTCACTTCCTAGCGCGCAAAAAGAACTTTTATTTGTCTTCTTACCTAGGCCGCATAAATGAGCTCCCACTAGAGTAACTTTTGAGATGCGATCTTGGCCCATCATTTAGTCTACCATTCCGCAAAGTAGGTTTCACTATATGTATGCTACATCTTCTCAAATTTTGTTTTGGTGCTAGGCTGTTGGAGGTACTCTGCCGAGGGTAACATCTATTAAATACATGTAAAATTGTTTGTGTCGTTTCCTTGCCTTGAAGGACAGATGACCTGGACATGTGTCCACCATATTGTCGTGAGCCTTTTGGCCATTTTTGTCAAGATCCATATTGGGCCTTGAGGTTTTTGTCTATTTTGTTCTGAGCTTCCCTTTTACCATGAGTCTTGTTGACAACTGTCGGCAAATTAACACTTTGTCGTGTGTCCCGAACAAATCCTCACAGCTAATCTTTAGACATACGATCAGTTTCTCTAGTGAGAAAAAATATCGCCATAGCATTAAGACCATTATAAATCCTATCTCTTCCGATACAAACATTTTGTCACGGTTGCTTAAATTTATGCTGCACAATAATATTAAGGTAGCTAAACGCATGTCCAAAATTAGGACAAACTGTGCCTTGTGATAAATGATTTTGCTATGCGCCTTTTGTAAAATTTATAAAAAAGATCAAAGTCATGAACCTTTTAAATCCTAGAAAAAATTAAGTTCTTGTTTTTGTTAAAATTCACGAACGTTCTTTTTAATTTGGGAACAATTTTGAAATTCACTAAAAAAATCAAATCCATGATTTTTTTTTTAAGCGTGTGAATATTTTTTTCAAATTCGCAAGCATTTTTTTGATTCACAAAAAAAATTCAAAATTGACAAGAAAAAAACGTGTATTTCACGGACTCCACCATCCTGGAGGCTGTCCCTAGACCGGGGATGTCGTACACATGGAGGAGTGTTCTCAAGGGGGTGGAGCTCCTGAAACATGGCGCGATTTGGCGTGTTGGTACTGGAGAAAACATCGATGCCTTCCGTGATCCTTGGATCCCACGGGGGACTACACGGCGCCCTAGTACGCCGAAAGGCTTAGGAGAACCTCTCATGGTTTCAGACTTCATGGACCATGCGACAGCAAGATGGGATGTGGGCCTGATTAACATAGTGTTCTGTCATGAGGATGCGAAGGAAATACTCTCAATTCCCCTCCGGCCGGATATGGAAGATTGGGTGGCCTGGCATTTTGATAATAAGGGCATTTTCTCTGTCAAATCTGCTTAGCGCCTTGGTGTCAGCCTAAGGGAAGGCAAGCAGAGCCGGGATGGCAGTTCATCGATGCAAGCCACCCATATAAACCCTCTGTGGAAGAGGATTTGGCAACTGAAACTCCCGGGGGAAGTTAAAATATTTACATGGAGACTCTCTCACAATAGTTTGCCTACCCCGATGAACATCAAATGGAAGAGAGTTGATTTTGACACCAGATGCCCGATGTGTAATCGCGCTGATGAAGACGGCGGCCACTTATTCCTAAAATGCAACCATATCAAAGCTGTGTGGCGCAATCTTCTGCTGGAAGACGTCAGAGTAACTCTTCTTTCTGCCCAGGACCCGAAAAGGATGCTTGATATGATTCTTTACCAACCAGTTGATCGTCGGGATCTAGTCCTTACCTTCTATGGGACTTTAACGGGAGCATTACCTCAACTCCGACCCCAAGAACAGATCAACCGAATGCGGCGATTAGGCAAGGTTCGTGGTCGCCACCCCAGCTGAGTATACGAAGGTGAACTTCGATGTTGCGTATGTTAAAGAGACTGGAGCGGGTGCATGGTGTTTTATCGCCAGAACTCTACGGGCGACTTCATCGCAGCAGCGGTGGGCAAGCTTCAGAATGTACGCGATGCCTTGCATGCAGAAACAGAGGCATGTCTGGCAGCCATCGAAGGAGCCGATGCGATCGGTCTGAACCGAGTAATCCTTTAATCGGATTGCAAGATTCTAATCACAGCAATCAAGACGAGGACCTATGATCTTGCACCTGTAGGCAATGTTCAAGATATTGCTTATCGGAAACTTACCGGTCGACCCCCGATAAGTGGTAAATCGGCCAATTTATCGGAATATCGGTGAAAATAATATCGGCCTAGCAGTCTTTCCGAAGGAGATCAGAAGCACTAGCGGACTTTCTTTTGATCAGTTTTTTTCACGCCTCGCACCTGTAACACTACTGCTCAGGCCCTAGCCCAGTATTGGCATGTCTGCTGACACCACTTTTACTGGCTGGGAGGGTGTAGCTCCAGACTTTGTATCTGCCGTGGTGACCAGCGATATTGCTGTGCACCCTGAGTAATGTATTTCCATTCCCACGTCAAAAAAAAACGTACCTTTTTCTGAGTAGACAAGCGGTAAATCGAGTGAAGAAACAGCGTGCGAATGGATTGGAAGTAGGATTGTGATTTGTGCGCAAAAGCTCTAGACGTGACGCTAAAAGCTCTCGGCCTGGTGTCGTAGCATCCACTAGTTACAATGGGCTACCCTCAAGACAAGACAAAAAACTAGTTACGGTGGGGCCTCTCTGTGATACAGCCGCGTACTTGTGGGCTACGATACACGTGGCCAGACTTATTCCAGAGTCCATTACGAGTACAAGCCCGCGATGCCAATTTGTTATCCATTGAGCTAATCGTTAAAACCGCTCACGAAACAGATACTCGTCGTTGCGCGCGCATCTGCGCTCGCCGCCGGCCGGGGGCGCCTCTTCCTGGTTACTCCTCACTACTGCCTCCCCATAGCTTCCCGTGCCCATGACGAGAACCTCCTGAGTCGCCGGATGGAAGAAGGTGTCGACGTCCGACGGCAACAACCCAACCCCGCTACCTGGAGACTCTTCAAAATCTTCTTCCGGGTACCGAATCAAGCTCAGCTCTTTCACACCCTTTTAACTGTCTGTCTCCTTCCTTGCGTTCAGTTTTTTGATCGATCCACGAATGCTCACTACACCTATATATATTCCTCTCTAACCTGTTGTGCCATTGCAGTGCTTTACAGCCACGGCGACCATGGCAATGATCGTTTGGCTCTTCGTGCAGCGACACATGAACTGGGACCCTGATTTGCAAGACCCCTACAAGATGGCAGCACTTCTTCTTCTATCTCTTCTTCCTGTGGGATCCGGTTTCATGATGACGCAAGGAGACATAGAGACGCACACCATGCCTTCTCATCAAATTGAAGAACACATATAATTTGCGATACACAGTAGTAGGCTCAGAGTAAAACTTTTGATATGGTTGTGTAATCGATGTAATATTCAGCGGTCGGCTATACCAGTGTCTATCCATGATCAAAAGAAAGACAGAAAACGATTTATCAACCTGACGTATCAGCCAGGACCGCCACGCTTGAAATTATCCTAGCTAGTGTACAGGTTAACTCCCCTGTCACCAGCAACATGTCCAGAAATCTTCCTAAGCTTTGTGCAGGTTAACTCCCCTGTCACCAGCAACATGTCCACATATCTTCCAAAACATTATCCTAGATATGTACAGATTAACTCCCCTCTCAACAGCAACATGTCCACGTGGCAACACCTTCTGATGGTCTACACAACGTATGTATGTATCACAATTCACAACGAACAAGAATCCTTTTGGCAGCTGCTTGTCCTCCAGGCTGCATCATATATCTCCAGTCCAACAGCACTGTGTTGTTAATATGCATATACAGATTAATAACTGAAAGTGATTACTTGGACCATTGCTAAATAAAGGACACTTGGAGATGACTAGAATAATACCCTCACGTAGAAACCAATGAAGAAAATGCAAGCAGCTGCCAAAAGGCATATCATCACGTTTGTAGCATCAATGGCCAGCATCCAATGAGAGAACATGATAACAAGAACCGCAATCCCTACAACAAGTATGGGAGTGTCACTACTTTTCCTAAACACCAGCAATATATATTTGCTTTGATCATGTCTATCACACTAAAATGAAACAATAACGAAACAAACTAAAATGGCCGATGTTACGTACCAATCATTCCCAAGTGTGTGGACAGACGAGCATACATAATCTCGATCGGCCACCGTCCCCACACGGTGCACGGAACACCCATGCAAACCAGCAGCCACCATGTTGGGAACACAAGATTTAACCTCCAACGATAATCGTCTGGAAAAAGAGGATCCTTCAGCAACCCCTCTGTTCCCAAGTACGGAAGCAAAGACAAGGAGGCACCCAAAGCAAAGAGCTGCAGCATCAGCAGATGCTCACATTTGTTCCCCGGCTGCTGCTAGAACACATCAGACTATCAGAGGCAAGTGACATATAACAAGTAAATATTTTTTTTATAAAATGACTCTCTGTAAAAGCTTTCCTCGTTCTTTTATGCACTTACTATATTGACTAGTCAAGAAATGCAATATAAAGCTAGCCAGTTAGCATATAAAATCAGTTGTTAATGGATATTGGTCGTTCATGGACACAAACTGTAAGAGAGAAAGCATAAAGATATGTTCTCAATAATGTACCTCAGGAACTGGGGGCACTTTGCCTAGAAAGGGAATCCTGAGGGAAGGATCATCCTCGTTTGTCTTTCGCCAGCCGGGCACTGATTCAAGGATGATATTCTTCCACCCAACAAACAGTGACATGTCTCTGTTCCCTGCATTTAGTTGTCACAAGTTATGAACTTGCTTTAATATATTTTGCATGGAAGTGTCGCTGTATGCTGCGTGATATAGATGTCTGCAAGAATATTTTAAGCCTGCAGTTGTACAGCCTAACAGCAGATGCTCTGGAGTTCTCTGTCTTACAAAAATGTGTCACGTCTACATTTAACTGCACCTACCACCTTTAGATTTAGAGTGCATTTGCCCATTATTGCCTTTATATTTGTAGATGAATGAGCTCTACTAACTAAACACATGGCACGTAATGCTAAATTACATGTTTCCAGTTTCAAGATTGAAGAGAGAATGATCTGCCCTAGCAGATCAAGCTCTTGTTCGTGTTGTGATAGATACAAGACATTGAACTGCAGAAGATATAATGCTATGGTAAACCTTGTTGGTCTGTTTCAACGATATTAGTTTTTTATTATACAAATAGAAACATACGAATCATTTTGAACTAAAATAGATACATGAATAGATGAAGTGATAATGTCTAAGAACTGAATCATTAGGCTTTCTTGTTTCAGGCAACAGCTATGTACAAATCTATTGCTAGGAGCGGCCCCTGGAGCTCGCTGTCTAGATGGGCTATGGAATTTTATTTAAAAGGTGGCGTACGGAAAGCATTGCACTTGTATTCTAGAATGGCAGATCTTGGGTATGAGGTTTCCCAAAGCAATGCCGGCTAGGCTTCTTGATAGGTATGGCAAGGAACATATTTGCATGGGAGATTCTGGTTTCTATACAGATATTGAAAGGCATCTCCGTGCACATGCGGGTATGTGCGATGGCCCTCTGAGTTGCTACGTAAGAGAACAGATGTAGCAATTAAGAGGAAGATCCGGAAGGCTGGCATTACCCTGAGGCGATGATAGAGGACAGAGGTGGTGATCTGCTTGTATTTGGGCACCACGGTGATGAGCTTGTCGTAGGTGGCCTGGTCGAACAGCACCGTGTTGTTCACCTTCTCCTTTTGCTTTCCTTGCTCAGCTTCTGCAAACAAAGCAGACTCATGTGAGAAAGCCATCAACGAGAGCCGAACCGAACAGAGAAAGGGACAGGGGTGAGATTCGACCTTCTTCTTCTGCTTGCCGCTGCCAGACTTGGCGGGCTTCGAGAACAGCGGTGGGGTCTTCTCCTTCTGCGTGGCCTGCAAGGACAATAAATACAAAATTGAAGAATCAAGCCTAATGTGAAACATTTAGATTTCAGAGCCAATGCTTACATTACAGATATAAACGACTTAAAACTTACAAACCCTTTGCCAAAAAAAACATACAAAACGAGAACTAGGCTGTAGCCTAGTGGCAAGGGTCGTAGTGATGAACCCTGCACCCAGGGTTTGACTCCCGTTGGGAGCAGATTTCTGGTGCCTCACCCGGTTGGGCTTCTTCTATGAAATAAAGTCCTAGTGCCAGGTATGGCAAGGAACATATTTGCATGGGAGAGTCTGGCTTCTGTACAGATATTGAAAGGCATATCCGTGCACATGCTTTGTGGTGGCAAGCATCTGAGCAGGGTAAGTAATGACTAATGAACATGATCTTTCTTGATTGATGATGCCTACTACTATGGCTGGATATGCTCAATGGCCCTCTGAGTTGCTACGTAAGAAGACATATGTAGCAAGTAAGAGGAAGATCCGGAAGGTTGGCGTTACCCTGAGGCGCTAAGAGAGGACAGAGGGGGTGATCTGCTTGTCTTTGGGCACCACGGTGATGAGCTTGTCGTAGGTGGCCTGGTCGAACAGCACCTCGTTGTTCAGCTTCTCCTTTTGCTTCCCTTTGCTCAAATTCTGCAAACAAAACAGACTCCCGTGAGAAAGCCATCAACAAGAGCCGAACCGAACAGAGGGATGAGATTCGACCTTCCTCTTCTGCTTACCGCTGCCAGACTTGGTGGCCTTGGAGAACAGCGGTGGGGACTTCTCCTTCTTTGTGGCCTGCGAGGACAGTAAATACAAAAATTAAGAACTAGATAATAACCTAATTAAGTGTTTCTTGATAAATGCAAAGCCCATTTTGTTGGTCAAAAAAGAAAGGAGCATTATGTCTATACTATATCTATATACATCTTAGTAATTAAAAACAGTACTTTATAGAAACCAATCAAGTAGAGTCTGCATGGGGATTTGAACTTAAATGCCATCTATCCAAGACACACTAATTAAACAGGACCCAAAAGTGGACTGAAATTGTTTGTTCATTACAATTCCATCATTCCATGTACAATGAGCAGTTCAGAACAGTGTTGTGGAGAGAGCGAGCGAGATCTTCCTTTCATTCTCTTTATAGCAAAGGGAACTCTGAACTCTCGCTTACTAGGCTACTATATACAATTATGCACATTTCGCTAATAGCTGACACATATGTGCCTGGAGTTATTTACTACTACTACCCTTCCACCAATTCACTAGTGACTCGGTATGCAATGAGAGAGACAGAGATAAATATCCATTGTGGAGAGATTATGGACATTTCATTTCACAAATGGTCCAAGAGCCTCTCACATGCATCACTTACTCACTGCATCCATTATTGTTACTGCTGTTTTACAGTCATTGTTATTACCTGTATAAAGAGAGCAACGGACAGACATTCATTATCACTACTAGTTTTGCCTCTGGATTAATCATCCAAGTAAATACACATGCTTCGTGCGCATGCTTTGTGGTGAAAGCATCTGAAAGCAGGGTAATGAACATTCTGCTTGGTTGATTGGTGATGCCTACCACTATGGCCGGGTATGTGCAATGGCCCTCGAGTTGCTATAACACATTTCTGAAGTTTTCTCTTGGAACTTAGATAATTACATGTTTCTGCTAAAATTACTTAACCAATTTATATTAAGCATCATCTGTTTTCGAGACTAATATTTGCATGGGTGTCTTCTGAAATTTGAAAAGGAAACGGTATTGCGGCTTTGACAAATAACTCAGACATACAGAAATATGGCAGTATAAGGTATGCATGTAGTGGCTAAAGTGTCCATGGTGTCAACTGTGGATGCTGACATCGATGTGGACCCTAGGGATACAAGTACTTCAGCTGCATCTACGGGTAACACCATTTCAAGCAACCACCACCTAAGGGGAAACCTACGACACCATACATAGTTTTTGTTTCATGCCAGGCTGCTAAATTACATTACAATCGCCAAGTATTTGGGTTTCTGTCAGGATTAACCTCGGGTAATTCTGCAATAGACTATCAAAGGCAAACCACGCCACAACAGAAACTAGGGAACAATCTCCATGGCATGTAGGAGTAGCAAATAAGAAGAAGATCTGGGAGGCTGGCGTTACCCTGAGGGTTTGGAGAGGAGGAAGTGGGGGTGATCTGCTTGTACTTTGGAGCCTCGGTGATGGTGCGCTTGTCCTAGGTGGCCTGGTTCGAACAGCACCGTGTTGTTCCCCTTCTGCTTTTGGTTCCCCGTTCTGCAGAGACTCCCGTCAGAAAGCCAGCAACGAGGGCCAAATCCAACTGGGAAAAGGACAGGGTGAGACTCCACCTTGTTCGCCTGCTTCCGCCGACGGACTTGGCGGGCTCGGAGGACGGCGGCGGGGCCTTCTGCTTCTCCGCGGCCTGCGAGGACAAGCACGCGAGGGCGGGTCAGTAGGCATCCGGCTGCGGCCGCTGCGGCCGCTGCGGCTGTGAGAATCGACCTACGAAGTGCACCTACAGAGAACGAATCGAAGGGACGGGGGATCTTCTGCTTCCGCGCTGCCGGACTTGACGGGCTTGGAGGATGGCGGCGGGGCCTTCTCCTTCTTCGCGGCCTGCGAGGACAAGCGAGGAGGGCTGTTCAGTACGAATCCGGGCTGCGGCTGTGGCTGGATAGGCGAATCGAACGTCGAGGAGGACGTACCGGGAAAACGGCCGCCGACTCCGGGCGACGAGCGGAATCGCCGGAGAAGACGATGAAAACCCTCGCCGGGGCGGAGGGGATTGGAACGAGCGAGAGAAACCTCCCCTCCTTTCTGCCTCTCTGTCCCTCCGGCTCGACTCCCCGAATTTCGAACTCCCGCGACGTTGCGACCCGAGGCGCCTGACAGGTGCGACCCGAGGTGGGTGATACTATAGCCGGCCAAACGGGCACGGCACGGCCCGCGCGTGCCTGCGGGAAGCACGGCCCGTCAGGGCACGGCCCGTTAGGACACGGCGCTAATCGTGTCGTGCCGTGCCAGCCCACGGGCTTGCTTTTTCGTTTGGGCACGGCCTGGCGGCACGTATACGGCCCAGCGGGCCACTTTGAGGCACGGCAGCCCGCCCAGGCACGGCACGGTAAGGCACGATTAGTGGCTAATTAGGGGGTAATTAGCCCATTATAAGTGTAATTTGGCCTATTTTTGAGCTGTTTAGGCATAATTGATCGTTTGAGGGTCATTTTAGTTCGAAAAAAATCATTTTTTGCTATAAAAGGGGCTGCCCACCCGGCGTGCCAGCCGTGCTCGTGTCGTGCCAGTCGTGCTCGTGCCGCGCTACGGGCTGGCACGAATACGCCGTGCCGTGCCGGGCCGGCCCGCGTGCCGCGAAATGAAGTCGGGCACGAGCACTAGCGGGCCCGTGCCGTGCCTTGGCCCGTTAGCCGTGGGTCGTGCCGTGCTTGGGCCGTGCTTCCGAACCGTGCTTCGGGCCGGCCAAAAAAGCACGGCCCATTTGGCCACCTATAGTGATACGTGCGATCGACCCGAACAGGCGCAACCGTGGTTGTCCTCGGAAGTTTTTTTGCTAGTAAGTGTAATTTGGCCTATTTTTGAGCTGTTTAGGCATAATTGATCGTTTGAGGGTCATTTTAGTTCGAAAAAAATCATTTTTTGCTATAAAAGGGGCTGCCCACCCGGCGTGCCAGCCGTGCTCGTGTCGTGCCAGTCGTGCTCGTGCCGCGCTACGGGCTGGCACGAATACGCCGTGCCGTGCCGGGCCGGCCCGCGTGCCGCGAAATGAAGTCGGGCACGAGCACTAGCGGGCCCGTGCCGTGCCTTGGCCCGTTAGCCGTGGGTCGTGCCGTGCTTGGGCCGTGCTTCCGAACCGTGCTTCGGGCCGGCCAAAAAAGCACGGCCCATTTGGCCACCTATAGTGATACGTGCGATCGACCCGAACAGGCGCAACCGTGGTTGTCCTCGGAAGTTTTTTTTCTCCGTATCTCCTTGGGGTTTGCCTACGGCCCGATCAGGCCGAAAACCAGGCCCCAATTCTCATCTCGCGGCCGAGTCTGCTTTTCGTCCAGGTCTGCTAAAATCCAGCCCAAATTTGGTCGGGATTTGAGCGGTCACGGACGCTGTGCGAACGCGCTCTCACCAGCGCGCGCGTCGGGATGGCACACCAGTCAGCGGCAAGGCGCCGGTTCGGCTGCCCCTCTAGGCCTAGTTAAGCGTCACGCGTCTCTCCCGTCCCCACACGCTACCCCACTTTCCTCACTCGCCACTCTCCGTTCTTCTCTCTCTCGCCCGCAAAACCAAGCATTGTCGCCTCTTTCTCCACCGCCGCTACCATGCCCCACCGCTCGTGGCTTGGGGGCGGGAAGAACGACAAGGAGGTCGGATCCTCGTCCCCCTCCCGCCGCCGCGCGCCCTCCATCCCCTCTCCGCCTCGCCCATACCTCAACGCGACCAAGTGTCAGTGGTACTGGGACACCGCGTTCCCAGTGCCATGGCCGGACGTCCACCTCACGAACGGCTGGCATTTGAATCCCGAGAGAATTCCGGTGCCTCCGGTCCCCAAGGGCGGCCTCGAGCGGGAGAATGAAATCCTCCGCCGCCGCGAGGAGCTCTTGGAGGAACTGCGAATGCACCCGCGTTCGCTCTCGACTCGCCCACAAGGACACTGGGTTGCGTTCGCTCTCGACTCGCCCACTGGTACACTTGGTTCCAGGACGTGCACGACACACGACGGCGCATGTACTTCGGTGCCCGCCGCCCGCGCGCCCCCCCCCCCCAGTACCCGCCCGAGGACCTCCCCCGCTGAGCAGCTCCAGGGACACTACGCATCGGCAGCCCCGTGCGCGGGCCTTTTTAGGAGGAGGAGGACTACGTCCCCGACGAGGTGATGTGGGAGGGCCTGGGCACGACCCTCCACGACTCGGCCATGGAGGTCAAGGCGCGCCAGGAGGAGGAGGAGCGCGAGATGGCCGCGGACCTGGCGGTCGTGGAAGCGGCGGAGGCTACGGAGGCGGCCAAGAAAGCCCTGGCACGGGTTGCGGCGGGGCGGGAGGCCAGAGCAGCCAAAGAGGTTGCGGCTGTGGCGGCGGAGGAGGCCAGGCTGGCGGCCCTGGAGAAGGTGTAGGAGCGCGCGGAAGCGCTAAGCCGCTGCCCGCGGTAGTTCTGGCCACTGGTCGGCATGAGGTGGCAGTAGGACGGGCCGTTGTCAGAGCTGCCGCAGGCGCCACCGGCCCTCGTCCATCCGGACAGGCCGCCGCCTCTCGGGCCTGCGGGCCACCTGCTCCAGGAGCCGGACTACATCATCCTCGACGACGACGAGGACGAGTAGCTTCGGCGAGTGGCGGCCGTAGCTAGGTTTAGCTTCTTTTTTTCATGTAATTGGTTCTTTGTGGCCCCACCCCCTAAGTAAGCAGCCTGTAGGACGCATTCCAAATTTGCCGTGTCCCACCCTACTGGACCGCTGCTCAAAACAGACGGATTTGTTCGTGTTTTGTCCGTCGTTTGAGCAGCCCCATAGGAGATGCCCTAAGAGCAAACCAAACGGTTGCGGTCATATTTGGGTTGGTCTGTGCACTATGACTGCCCCAAACAATGGGTTTGGACTGTACCATCTTACCGGTCCCCCAAATTCAACGCATATAATTTCTTTGAATATAACATATATTGACTGCGCACTTCGAAAGATGATGGTGTATTCCGAGGATCAGTCCGTTTTTTATTAAATTCGAAAATTGATAGATCTGGTTGATTCAAAGAATGATTCTTCCCTGGGTATTTCCCCGGTACCATTATTTTAAATTGGTTAAATGAAATTTAGTTAAACCTAAATGCATTTATAAGGGCAATGCATACAAATAGTGACCGAATTAGATCTCTCTATGATGTAACCAATGATCGAGGGGTTATCCCCATGCATACTCCTGCAGTGTGGAGTGTAAAGATTTCACCTAGATTACATGTTTTCCTCTCGTTGTTAGCCAGTAACAAATTCTTAACTAGAGATAATTTGGCCAAGCGTAGGTCTGTGCCTGATGCGTCTTGTTTGTTTTTTCAGAACCTGAAACCTGCCATCACTTATTTTTTGGTTACTTCGTATCTAACCTAATTTGGCTGGTTGTGTCAAGCATGCTGAGGTTTGGTTCTTATTTTGAATATATTGCTAGATGATGGATAAGTGAAACAAGAACTCTCATATTAACCTACTGTGGTCCTTATGGAAACTGCAGAACGATCTTTGTTTTTTGGGAAAGTGTTGGCTAGGTGTTCAAGACGTTTGGCGGAAGGCGGCTCTTGAGCTCGATTAGTGAAGAGTTCTTGTCGAGACATCGTAGTAGTTTTCATAGACTGGGGTGCCATGAGACTACGGTAGAGACGTGGGGTAACGGGATAGCGTAGTAACACAGAACACGGGATTTTACCCAGGTTCGGTACGTCGCGACAGTACGGCGTACCTACTCCTGCACTTCTCACTATGTGGGACTAAAGCCCGTATAATAAGGTTACAATGTAAGGGAATAGATCCAGCTACTCGTCGAGGATGAACTTCCCGGCGAGTTGCGTAAGGCTTGAGCTTGGACCTAGAACCTTGGAACTTATGAAACTTATCTAATTTATCTCCCGTCCGGCTTTATATAATAGCCGGATTAGGGCTTACAGAACTAGAAACCTAGAAGACTACGTTTAACCTGTAACTTGGAAAGTAAGGAATCCGTGTTCTCCTCCAAGCCAGATCACGCGGGCCGTGATCCGGGTTCTTCTAGAATCCGGCTTCTGCGCGTCGGACTACTGGGCCGCCCAATGGACCTAAGCCCATTACCTTGCAGGCCACCCTGGTAGTCCATCTCTTTGTCTACCATCTTCTATACCCTATTCGGTATATATCCGACAGTAGCCCCCAGGAAGGATCAAAACTCTGAAACTCCGCCTTTCGTCAAATACATTTTGTCCGGGAAACTTGATTCAGCAGTCTTGATTCTTTCTTCTTTCCTTTTGAAGGAGATGGTAACATAAAACTCGGAACTATGAAAATCCGGCTTTTCTTCTCGCGATCCTTCGCGGAAAAGGAACACGTGACATCAGCGCTTTAATCATGCTGACGCAAGCGCCGCTTGGTTTCACGCGGGAAACCCTGCAACGTATCTCTGACAGATTCTCACGAGAAACGAGGAGATAGCCATCATTCCTCTGTCGTTCCGTTTCCCGGATTTTCCGGCGAGCGACACGCGTCGAACATTTAACGGTCAAAAGAGCCGTTGGCGCGTATCTAGAGGTTTTCAGGCTATAAATAGCCGTCCTCGTCGTCACCGGAAATCATTCCTCACTCCCTCACTGCCCACGCCATTGACGCAAACGCGAGCACGAGAGCTAGAACGAAACCTTGCCCCGACGAGCCTTTTGCACGCCGGAGCGCTCCCTCACCACCGAGAACGATGGCCTCTCTGTCGTCCTCACCGGCTCGCGCCTCCATTGACGAGCTTTTGGGCGACCTAGATCCACAGCTGGGGTCGCCCAAGCATGCCGGCGGCGGGCCGGAAAAAGGCACGGCATCCGCGGCGGGCGGAGGAAATGCTTCCGCCGCCGCGGACGTAGCGGGCCCAAGCACCACGACAACCCCGCCGTTCGCACCGGAAACGGCGGAGGAGAAAATCGAGCTCGTTGGCGAGACACTTGCCGCCGCGAAGGCCGCCGCCGCCGGAGCAGAAGAGGAGGAGGAAACTGCAGGCAACTGGAGTGCCTGCAGTATTCCCCCGGCTCTCCTTCCCAACTTGGAGAAGGAGGGTTTGGTGCTGAAAAAGAAATGGCGGCTCCCGGAAGAGGAGACTGAACCCATGCCACAAGAGGGCGAAAGGGTGCTTCTCGCCTCCCACCTTCTACGAGGTATGGGACTGCCACCTTCATCTTTCTTCCTCCAGGTTCTGTCACACTACAACATCCAGCCTCATAACCTTCCTCCCAATTCTATTCTGTACATGGCCGGCTTCCAGGCCTTGTTCGAAGGTTACCTAGGAATAGAGCCTAGGTTAGATTTTTGGTTGTATTGCTTTGGGGTGAAGCGTAACTCTTCGGAGGGCGCGCTCCCAAATTGCGAGACCATTTCCTTTACTCTTCGGAGATTCCGAGACGATTGGTTCCCCAAAATCAAAACCTCAGAATCCGTCAAATTTTGGACGGGTTCTTTTTTCTATCACCCCGACGTGCCTTTTCCTAAAAAGGCCGTCGGGGTTCCACCTTTTGTGAACTCCGCCGCTGCTCCCCAGGATAACTGGGTGACAGAGGCCGTCCAGGTTCTGCCTCCAGACCTACTAAGGATCAAGAGGCGCATCGCCAAGCTCACTTCCTCCAAACCTCCTTTGACCGGTATGGACACGGTCTTTTGCTGGCTGGATAGGCGGATTCAGCCGTTAGCAAACCACGGAGGCCGTCTCCTGTGTGAATACACAGGAGCCAAGGATCCAATGCGGACAACCGACAAGGATTGGCCCGCAAAGGAGCTTAGGCGGCGCATCAATCAGTTGGTCGCTTCGCGCGACCAATACACGGAGAGTCGGCCAATGTACACGGCCGACAACCCGGCTCCTAAGGTAATTTTTCCGTTATTTGGGTATAATCTCACATCCTGGATAATCTACCTTTTGAATCTGATTGGTTTTTCCAACAGCTTGTGGATCTTCCAGACTCGGAGTTAGCCTCCGAGGCCGAGCTGGATGCGCTGCGCACCGCCGCTGCGGGTGGGCGCAAACGCAAGAAGATAATTTCTTCGGATGAAATTATCGACCTTGACGGGATCCCCGTCGCCACTTCCAGGTTATTTTCTTCTGGGTTTTTTCTATATGGATTTTTTTCCATCTTCGGTGTTTTAACTTTCCGGGTTTTTTGTTTTTAGCCTACCCCCTCCAACTTGAAGCCGAGAAAGTTGAAGAAACTCAGAGCTTCTTCCAACCGAGGCAGCCAACCATCTCCCGCCGTCGCCCGGGACACGCCTCAGACAATGGCGGAAGAACCTACTGCAGCCACCACCACCAAGCCCCCAGAGCCCAGCCAGCCCGTTGTGTCCGAGTCGGACACGAGGGAAAGGCGGCTCCCGAGGTGGGGAAATCTTCTCGGACTTTCGACGAGGAAATCCCCACCTTTGACAAGGATTTTAAGGCTATAAATGACGGCTTGAACGCGGCCGAAAATCACTTCGCGGAATACGCGAAAGAATTCCGAGAAAACTTAGCAGGTTTGCAGCGCATGAGCCAGGTATGTAACTCTAGCCCCAAGCATTAAACAAAATGCATGCTTTTTTGCTTTGATGTTTTTTATTAACCATACTTTTCCCTGTTGTGTTTCAGCAAACCTCCGAGGCCATAAACCTGGAAGTTTTCAGGAAGCTCACTATCAAGAATAAAGAAGTTCGAAGTCTTCTTTCTATTCTTGAGGAGAGAGAGGCGGAGCTGGAATCATCTCAGCTCGCTTTGACGGAAACGAAAGGTAAGCTTTTTCGTTTTGAAATTTCCGATTTAAGACTTTGTCTAAGTTTTTTCCCGAGGAAATGATCAACTCGGATTTTCCCTTGCTTTTCAGCTGCCTTAGCTGAGGCTAAACAAGCAGCGGAAGATTCTGGCAACGCCGAAATTCTCCGCAATGAGAACATTGAGCTTCACAAGAATCTTGTGAAGGCTCAGCAAGACCTGGAAGCCAGCAACCTGGCCCTTGGAGTGGCTAATTCCAAGGCTTCCGAACAGGCGGAGAAAGACAAATCCACCATTCAGGATTTGACTGAAGCTCTGAACCTTCGCCTGGAGGAAGTTTCCGAGATCGATAAGCTCATCGGTAAATTTCTTACCCTTTTCCTCATCTTTCCATGTTTTGCTTTCTCTTTTTGTCTCCTTAACCCTTTTGTATGTTTTATTGGATCCACCAGGAGACACCCCAGATGGCGCTCGGGGCAGGCATCCGAGCTTTCGGGGAGACATGGAATTTGATGAAGGCTGCTGCAACGCAGCTAGTAGGCAAGTTTCTTCCCGAAAAATCTGGGGAATGCTCGGAGGTTGAAAAACTTCCGGGTATCATCATGGAGGTGGCGGAGTCCAAGGAGTCTATTCTCCGCTCCGCTGCACGGGGTGGTGCGCGCATGGCCTTAGGCCTTATGCGCATGCACTACCCTAGTGCCAAATCCTGGCGTGTGGCCACCGGTGTTCCTCAGGGATACACGGATGCGCAACGATCCACCATCTTTGGTGAAGTTAAGGGCCACGCCACCCAGATTGCCGCCATGGTAAATGTCGCCGTCACCTATCCAGAAGAAGAAGCTCCTCCAATCCCCGATGAAGAAAGCAGCGAGGAGGAGTCGGATTCTTGAAGGGTTACCTGGAACCTGGATAGAAAATTTAGACAATAGGAGCATTACTGTTCTTTCATTTGTAATCCAAAATGTAATGCTTCTTATGTATTAATGAAAATTCCGCCTTTTGCAGTTTAAACTATGAAATTACTTTGCAAGTTGTTTGAATTTTACCACTCCTTTATCTTCTAAGTTCTCTGGTGTGTATGCTTTAACTGTCCTTAGTGTTTGAAATGGCTCAAATAGCATTATGAATCGTTATGCCGAGTAACTGGGGACGAACCAAGCAGTTTTGAAACTCGAAAACATGAATCATGCTAAAGGCATTTTTACTAACTAGTTCCAGTAACCCAGCATACGCACGATCAGATAAGACTTAGAGAAACAAGGAAAGTTTTAAGTGAAACTTGGGCACGCAGGCAATTCAAGTTTCCTTTAGCCGTTAAAAGGCTGAAAAATCATTCAGTTATGTAACGCCGAGTACGCAAGCACAATTCGGGTTAACATTGAGAAATTTGTAAGATCATTGGGAAATAGATGGGACGGAAACACTTTGCACTTATAAGAAATATGGATGACAGCATTCCGACAACTTTATTTCATGATCTCAAAAGATGTTTACATAGATTGAACTAAGTACAGAAGGGGATAACTTGCTAGGTGTTCCAGGCTTCCGCAATCCACTTGACCTTGTCAAACTTCTCCAGCATTTTGCTAAATGGTAGGTTTTAGCCCCCAGCCAACTAAGAAATCTTTTTTATGGCTGTGGCAGAACCCGGCAATTCTGGGACATCTTTTTCACGTAAGTTCTGAGATGTTCGAGACTGCCTTGATCTTTTCCGGGTTAACTTCTATTCCTCTGCGAGAAACGATGAAACCCAGAAGTTTTTCTGAGGGAACCCGAATACGCACTTAGATGGATTCAACTTCATCTTGTAAGTGCGCAAGTTTTCGAAAGTTTCTCGCAAATCCTCAAGGAGTGTATCTTTTTCCTTGGTTACGACAGCAATATCGTCCACGTAAAACATGGACGTTTTTTCCAATCTGACTATGCAAACAACGTTGCATGCAACGCTGGTAGGTTGCACTGCGTTCTTCAGGCCAAAAGGCATGGTTACGTAGTAATATGTCCCGTACGGGGTTATAAAAGAAGTCTTGATTTGATCTTCCTTTTTCATGCGTATTTGGTGGTACCCGGAGTATGCATCCAAAAAGCATAAAAGCTCAGAGCCTGCAGTGGCGTCTATTATTTGATCGATTCGCGGCAGCGCAAACCTATCTTTCGGACATAACTTGTTCAATCCTGTGTAATCTATACACATTCTGAGGGCAGTTGTGTCTTTCTTCGGTACTAGTACCGGATTTGCGGACCAGTCAGTATGGATTACCTCCTTGATGAAATCCGCTGCTAAAAGCCGGATAATTTCCTTGCCAATAGCCTTCCGTCTTCTTCCGTCAAATCGACGGAGACCTTGTTTGACGGGTTTTGATCCGGGAATAACCTTGAGTTGGTGCTCAGCAAGTTCCCTGGGTACGCCTGGCATGTCAGCTGGACACCAGGCAAAAATGTCCCAGTTCTCACGGAGGAACTTGATGAGCTCGCCTTCCTATTTGTCGGTAATCCCAGTCCCTACAACGACGAATTTTGTCGGATCTTTGGGATCTAGGATTACCTGTCTTGTATTCTCGGATGCCTTGAAGCTATCTGTTGGCTTCCGAGTTTCTTTTCCTGCCGGCATTTCTTTCGGCGATACCTCCTTGGCTAACTCCTTCAGTTCTTCCTGAGCTATAACTCTTTGAGCGCAAAGGGCGTTTTGCTTCTCCAACTCGTTTGCCAGCTTGAAATCACCGGCAATGGTGATTACTCCTCCTTTGGGTCCTGGCATCTTCAGCTTGTTGTAGATGTAGCAAGATCTTGCCATAAACTTGGCGAAAGCCGGACGTCCGAGTATTGCGTGATACACGCTCTCGAACGGCACAATTCGAAGGATACTTTTTCCTGCCGGAAGTGATCTTTATCTCCGAAGGTGACATCTAGGGAAATTTCTCCTAGGGATCGTGCTTGCCTGCCAGGAACGATGCCATGGAAGCGTATATTGCTGTAATTGAGCTGGGACTCGGATATCTTCAAGTGCTTCAGTGTATCCAGGTACATTATATTGATGCTGGATCCTCCGTCCATCAGCACTCTTCTTAGCCTAGTGTTTTGAACAATAGGGCTTACAACAAGAGCTTGTGTGCCGGGTTCAGGGATATTTCCGGGATGATCAGACTGATCCCAGATTATCGGTGTGTTGGAATACTTCAAGAATTTTGGGGTTGCAGGAACAACCGCGTTTATTTCTCGAAGTGTCCTTTTGGCCACCTTTGCTGACGGGGTTGCTAGGAAAGTTAGCATTGCTTCTCCGTCAACTCTCGGAAATTTAGGTTCGCCTTTTCGCTGTTGTTCCTGGATTTTATCATCAGTGTCCGATTCACTGTCTTCTTTTTCAGCTTCTGGCTTTTGTTTGGCAGGTTTCCTCTTGGAACCCTTCCCTTTATTTCCGGATCCTGCATTGCCTTTCATATGCTTGTTTAGCCGGCATTGCGCGTTCGTGTGGGTTGGTTTCCCAAACTGAGAGTGGTGGACGCAGGGTTCCGACTTAATTCTCTCCATTCCTCAGGAGTGTAATTGATGGGATCCGGACTGCGGCCTTTCCACTTGTTCCCTTTTTCTCCTCCAAAGGCTAAGTTAACCTCCTTGGGCTTTGTTGTTGACTCCGGAGTTCCTTTTTTATCAGAACGAGGTGTTTTCTTGGCCAGTATTAGTGACTCAATATTGCCTCCTCTTGCTCTAATATCATCTTCGGCTGCAGCATGCTCATTAGGGTTGTAAGCATAGATCCGAGATCTTTGTGCTTTTTAGAACCAACCATGAACGGTACAAGTCCGGGTTTTAGGCCATTGACGAAAGCATGCATTGCTTGTACGTCAGTTACTCCAGAGCAACTATTCTTCATTGCAGTCCATCTGGAGATGAAATCCACGTATGGTTCGTCTTCAAATTGGGTGCAACGGTTCAGCTGGTTGATGCTATTTGGGCGTTTGTATGTTCCCCTAAATGCTGGGTAAATACTCTCGCCATATCATCCCAACTGTCGACAGTTCTTGATGGTAAACCATTAATCCAATCTCTGGCTCCGTCTAGCAACATTAGGGGAAGAAACTTGACAGCTTCCAGGTCTGTCCCGTTGTTGATCTGGACGGCTGTGTAATAATCTGAAAGCCAGGTATCCGGGTTTGTACTGCCGGTGTATTTTTGGTAGGTTGGACCAACTTTGGCGAAGCCAGAATGCAGGGTTATCCTTCGGATCCTGTCAGTAAAACACTTAGGGCCAAAGTATAGATCATCCTTTTCTGCTCTGTCAATATGTGCAGAATATCTTCCGGCTGAATGGACAGAAGGGGATCTGCTCCTTTCTTTTCCATTTTGTTTTTTTTTCCGAGGTTATCTCTATCTCTTCCGTTGTCACGCCCTCTGGGATTAGGTGGAGTCCTGCTCCTATACCTTTCCTTATCTTTGGGCGGTGTCCGAGATCTTTCACGTCTGTGAGGCGTATCGTATCTTCCAGCTTTTTCAGCTGGGTTTCTCGGAGGTGGCATTATTTTGCCGTCATTCCGGTGTTTGTCTTCCCGATCGTGTGGTTTATATCCATCTTTCGGGAGATGAGGTCCGGTTCTAGACGCTGCGTCCCGGTTGTCGGGGTTTTTCTTGTCTTTTCTCGGATCCTCTTTTTTATCCGAATCTCCGGGTTCTTCCGGTCCAGGTGCTCCAGCAGCGCAAGTAACAGTTTTGCAGAGGGCGGAATTATCATGCAGCTCCCTGATCGCTCTTGTCCTCGCTGTTGCTGCTGTAATGCTTTTCCTAGGAAAGCATACACCCCTTGGAGTTTTTCCCGTTGGAGTACAGATCATTGTTCAAGATGGCGAACGCTGCTTCCGCGTTTTCAGCTGCGGTTTTGTATATTGGTTCGCCCTTGGCATCTTTGCGTTTAACTGCTTTTGCCAAGATGGGTTATAGAACCTTTCTTTCGGAGGCAGTTCTTCCGGTTTTGCAATTCCGGGTAACCTCGTAGGTTTTAAGGCAGATCTATGCTTTCTCTCGTACTCCTCAATTTTTCCTTCATTTTGATGTCATTATGGGTTTGTTGGAGATGTTGCCGAGATCTAAGCAGTTGTTGCTGTTGCCGTTGGAAAGCTTGTCTCCTGGCTTCCAGCATCTCAGGGGGTTCATTGGGTCCCACTGGAGTTTGTAATAGTTCTTGCTCTTCCAGTTCTGTCATTGGCGGAGCAGTGATTTCCTTAGATTTCTTTTCCGTAGGCTTTGTGCCACTAATATCTCCAACTTCCAGGTTTTCATCAGCGAGATCAGCTGACTTTTTCTTCCGGAGTTTGTACTGGAGTTTTTTAGAAGCACGGTGCTTTTTCTTGGAAGACGGAGGTTTTTTGTCAGGTTCATCCTCTGTCATCTCCTTGACATTAGGAAATATCGGAGAAGTTTCTCCGTCTTCCCTCTCCTCTGCTGGCGGAGGGGTTTTAGGGCTTTCCTAGCTGTCGGCACCCGTTGTATCAGCTGGTTTTGCCATTAGCACTTCATGGAATCCCTCTTGAAAGGACTTAACTTTTCTTACGAAGGCCTCATCGTCTTCGTCTTCGGATTCGAAGTTATCCGAACCGGTTTCCGACTCCAATCTCGCCTCAATGGCGGCAAGCACGGACTCTGTTTCCGAGTTCATCGTCTGGTTGACGGATGTCGGATCTTCCGTCTCTGTGACGGGTATTGGTTCTTCCGTCTCTGTGACGGGTGTATTGTTGTTTGCCTTTTGCACGGGATTTCCGTCGTCCGTGTTTTCGGCGATCTCGGATTGCACCATGCCGATAAAGTGCGTATCACAGTTCTGTCGGCGATCTGAGCAAAATCCGGCATCATAGTCGTCTTCGACTGGGTATAGGGCGGGTGGGAGATAATTGCTTTCACCGCAAAATCCCATTGCTTCCGCGGTTAATCCGATAAAGATATTAGCAGATCCAATCGGTAAAACGCAGGCACTTACTAGGTGGTTTTGCGCCGGTATGTAGGATCCGTTGTCGAGGAAGCGCCCGACGTCGTCGTCGAATTCCAAGCTTCCGACAGTGATCGATCTTCCGATTCCGCCTAATATCCCAGATCGGAACTTCACGCCTGACGTCGTTTGCCCCACGGTGGGCGCCAACTGTCGAGACATCGTAGTAGTTTTCATAGACTGGGGTGCCATGAGACTACGGTAGAGACGTGGGGTAACGGGATAGCGTAGTAACACAGAACACGGGATTTTACCCAGGTTCGGTACGTCGCGACAGTACGGCGTACCTATTCCTGCACTTCTCACTATGTGGGACTAAAGCCCGTATAATAAGGTTACAATGTAAGGGAATAGATCCAGCTACTCGTCGAGGATGAACTTCCCGGCGAGTTGCGTAAGGCTTGAGCTTGGACCTAGAACCTTGGAACTTATGAAACTTATCTAATTTATCTCCCGTCCGGCTTTATATAATAGCCGGATTAGGGCTTACAGAACCAGAAACCTAGAAGACTACGTTTAACCTGTAACTTGGAAAGTAAGGAATCCGTGTTCTCCTCCAAGCCAGATCACGCGGGCCGTGATCCGGGTTCTTCTAGAATCCGGCTTCTGCGCGTCGGACTACTGGGCCGCCCAATGGACCTAAGCCCATTACCTTGCAGGCCACCCTGGTAGTCCATCTCTTTTGTCTACCATCTTCTATACCCCTATTCGGTATATATCCGACAGTTCTTGCAAACGGCCATGTCTCAGCTCTGCTAGCCAAGAATACTCTCCTGCTGAACAAGCTACAAAGAGAGCTTTTGCGAATCGCTTGGCCCTGATACTCTGTTCCTGGGACAACTCGGTGGTGATTCCAAGCTTTGAGGAGGCGCAAGAAGAAACCTCCAAGATGTCGTTGGGGAAGTTCATGCAAAAAAATCTGCCCTCTGATATAGTGTTGCTATGTCTGTTTCATTCGCCCAGTTGTGCATAGGACTGTTTTGTCACTGGGTCGTTTTGAGCAGTGACTTGTATTTTCATACCTCTAGCTCGCACATTGGGTGGAGCTCGAAATCTATAAAACTTAAACATGTGCTATTTGATTTCAATGAAATCGGAGGGATCCTCCTTTAGTTTAAAAAAATAGTGCCCTAAAGCCGGTACATAGATAGATAAAAAGAATATACAGACAAGAAAAAACTAGCTACAAACAACTCTAAATAAGGGCTAGTGTTCGCCGCCCTCCACCGATGTGCCAGTCAGTCGACTGCTATAAAACTTAAACATGTGTCATCATCGTCAATGTAGTCAGTCGACTGCTATGGAGGAGAAGTCTGAGGCTGTTGTGGCCATGTTGGGTGATGTCGGGGGGTTACCCCCGAGTAGGGTAAAGGCAAGTGGTAAAGGCGTCTTACAGAAGAGAGGTTTGGTCGAGTAGCCGACTACCCGGTACTCGCTACCCGGTCGACTGCTACTCGGTCTCACCTAAAGATGACTAGAAGGAGATATCAATCAAGTTCTGTCCTTTCGAGTAGAGGAGTTGGCCCGAGTACAATTGGCGGGAACAATTGGCGGGAACCTACTCGGGCCAGAAAGTCAAAGGAGCCGTTCTGACACAGGATCCCGCGTATCCTGGGTCCGTACTTGGCACTATTCGAACTACTGTTCATCTAGGACCGGCCTGCCTGACAGTGACAGCATGGAAGCAGGCCGTGGCAGGATAAGGGGGGCCTACTCTGTGTTTAGGTACAGTGATAACAGTCTGTCCCCTTGTTTTGCCCAACGACTTTCCAGATGCAGCCAAGATTAGGAACCAAAGCTGTCAGCGGGAACCCGGAAGAAGGACGATGTGCACACTATGTCGACACTTGTCCATGTTTGGACGTATCCGGCTGGGCACCATGTATATAAGGTGCCCCGCCGCCTCCTGCGTGAGGGCGGAACCCTAGAGATTGCATACTGGAACACATCAAACCCTAGTTCTTGACCTAGTTCATCATCTAGAGGAGAGTGGCTACTCGGTAGCAAGAACTTTGTACTGTGGCTACTCGGTGAGATACCAAAATACACAAAGAAAGGCAGGAGTAGGGGTTTTACCTCCTCACGAGGGCCCTGAACCTGGGTAGATCGTGTTGTTTGCAGTATTTACTTCGTACCTCACGCGGCTACTCGTCGTGTGATCCCTCCCCGAGCACCTCCAGCGTCCTTCGTCCCCACATCTTTAGCCATCCCATGGCATCTGCCGTGACACCACCACGACAGTTGGCGCCCACCGTGGGGCATCCAGCGGCGCTGGTTGGAGTTTCTGTTCGGACGGGATCTTCTTCAGCGGGGCGCGTGGTTTGTGGCCTTGTCCACAGATTCGGCTCCTTCGACTTCGTCACCGACAACGCCGGCTGTTTCGGCGGCATGGCCGTGCCTGAGGGTGGCTCGGTGATCTCCTTCGGCTCTCACCTCGTCTACGTCGCCACCGTCGCCAACCGCGCGTACCCCGAGCTGGTGCATGACGCGGAGGATCCTCCCGCGGTGGTTGCTGCTCGCGGAAGGCCCATGTGCCGCTCTGCGGACTGCGCAGAGGTGATGGTGACGGGCTTGGCGGGAAACACTGGCGCAGCCGCTACTGGCGCTGCGGCCGTCGTCGAGGAGATTGATGCACCGGCTGGTGGCAGGGTTCACCGGCCCTACGAGAAGGAGAGCAACTTGCCGCCTTCCACGTCTACGGTCATTCCCGCGTCAGCTACGCGACCTGGCATGCCCACTCCCACCGACGTTGAGCTCCTGGCCGTGAGGGAGCAGCTCGAGCGGCAGCGCCAGGAGCTGCTTGCCGAGCAGGCGGAGTTGGACAAGATCAGGCTTGAGCTGAGTCTAGATCAGCTCGAGTACAACAAGGCTCACGGCTTCACGCCAGTCGCCAGGAGGCCTAGCAGAGTAGGCGCTACGCGGCGCAACTTGGGTGTCGAGATGGCAACGGTTGCGGAGGTTCCCGCTCAGTCCGCCACCGCGAACACCTTCACAAGGCCGAGGTACAGCACACCAGCCAAGACACTTAGAGCTGCAGAGGCTGTAGCTGCCGAGTTGCCTCGCCTGGATGGCGATGCGCGTCTTAGGCAGCAGGAAAGGCTCAACGAGTTGGTGTTGGAGGCTGCTAGGCAGAACGAGGAGTTCCGGAAGGCCAACCCGGGTGCTGGGGCTTCGCGGGTGGTTCACTCGCACGCGGCTAGATCTAACGATCAGGCCTCGTCTCCGCATCCCAGCCGCGAAAAGAGCCGCAACGGGCGTTCGGGCAGAGACAGGCAAATGCAGGTGTATGACCCGGCTGCTGCCGCGAAACAGCTTGCTGTGCCGCAGCAGCCCGGGCAGGAACACAACGCTGCAAGAGCAGGCTCTCAAGCCCATCAAGCTCAAATCCGTGCCCGAGATGCTGCGCGTCCAGGTCCTTCTCGGCAACCCGCAGCTCAGCCTACTCGGCAGAAGCAGCAGCCGCGCCCAGTGGCGCCAGTCGCCAACCCGGTGGAGCAGCCTGCAGCTGTGCAGGTGGACAGGTATGATGATGGCTACTCGGCTATGGAGATGGCTGGCTATGATATTCATGACCGTGTTGGTGAGCGCGTGTTGGCGCCTGGAGACGCAAGGCATCAGCTGGATCGGATCAGTTTGTCGGCGCGGCTGGAGAGCACGGGTCCTCCTGGCCCCGAGTGCTTTGGCCCGCGCATCATGAACGAGCCGTCCGTGAAGAACTTCCAGCTTGCTAGAGGCACCAAGAGCTACAATGGCAGCACCAAGCCTGAAGATTGGCTCAATGACTATGTCACCGCGGTTCATATCGCGAATGGCAACAGAAGATGGGTTGTGCGCTATGTTCCGCAGATGCTAGAGGGTCCGGCCCGCACTTGGCTCAACAACTTGCCCAAGAACAGCATTAACTGCTGGCTGGACTTCTCGGATGCCTTCATCAGCAACTTCACCAGCACATACAAGAGGCCGAATAGGCCACAGCAGCTATCAGCTTGCAGGCAGCGAGAAGACGAGACGGACCGCGAGTATCTTACTCGGTGGAGCACTTTGAGGAACACCTGTGAGGTTGTGAATGAAGCTCAGGCCATCACTTGGTTTGCGCAGGGATGCAGGCATGGCAGTATGTTGTGGCAGAGATTGCAGAGGGAGATGCCGAACACTCTGGCGGAGACCATCAAGATTGCGGATCAGTACGCACTTGGTGATCCTACTCAGCCACTGATGGACTCCTCTGAGCCGAGAAGAAACTTCAGCAACAGCAAGCGCAACGAGTTCCGCAACAAGCGCCGAGTAGATAATCGGTATGATCCCGAAGAGGTGAATGCAGTGACTATTGGAGCTGGTGGCAGCCAGAGGCAGAAACCTGCTGGAGCCTACGGGCAAAACCAGAACCAGGGCCAAGGCAACAAGAAGCCATTTCGCACCTCACAGTCGGGTAGCGGGAACTCCGAGCAGCCGAAGAAGTTTGTCTTCGATGACATGAAGGATGGCCCATGCAGCTTTCATACTCACCATCCCTCGAGGCCTGCTAACCACACTACTCGGCAGTGCGAGTGGTGGGAGGCGATCAAGAGTGATGGCTTGCCTCCTCCTCCTCCTCTGCCAGCAGCCAATGCCAATGTGCAGCCTACTCGCGCACCCGCAGCTCGGCCGCCAGTGTACCCGAGAAGAGAGAATGTGAACCAAGTGGCTTTAGGAGCCAACCAGAACTTCAACAATGAGAGATACCGCAACAACAACAACAACAACTACAACCGCAACAACAACAACAGAGGCAACAACAACAACTACCAGGGCAACAACAACAATGGCAACAATGGGGGCAATGGCTCCAATCAGTACCAAGAGCACCACGAGAGTTACATGATCTTCACTTCTGAGCCAGTCGACAAGCAGTCACAGCACAGGCGGGCCATGGAGGTCAATGCAGTGATTCCTGCTGTCCCTCACTACATGTATTGGTGTGACCAGGAGATCAGGTGGACCCGAGCAGATCATCCCAAGGTGATGCCCAATCCGGGTAGCTATGCTTTGGTGCTGGATCCTACCTTCCTGGGTCCCGAGAAGAATGTGAGGTTCAGCAAGGTGCTAATCGACAACGGCAGTAGCATCAACATTGTGTACAAGGACACACTCGAGAAGCTTGGCCTGGCCGAGAACATGATGCTGCCTAGCAAGACCACCTTCCATGGCATTGTGCCCGGGATCTCGTGCAACCCGATTGGCCGAGTGTGGATCGATGTGCTATTCGGTACCCGGGAGAACTGCCGCACAGAGCGCCTGCAGTTCGAGGTGGTGGATCATCAGAGCTCCTATCATGCTCTACTCGGCAGGCCTGCTCTGAGCAAGTTCATGGCCTCTACACATGTGGCTTATCTGAAGATGAAGATCCCTGGTCCCAATGGCATCATCACCGTCTCTGGAGATTACAAGAAGTCCATGGAGTGTGCCTCTGCTAGCTCCCAGTTGACGGAGTCGATGGTGATCGCTGCCGAGAAGAAGAAGATGTACGAAGTGGTGGCCATGGCTCAGTCCGCACAAGCCGGTGCGCAAGGTGTGCCGAGTACCCAGCACGGTACTGCTTTCCAAGCTGCCAAGGAGACAAAGAAGGTCCAGGTTGACCCCGAGTTCCCCGACCGCGTAGCCATCATTGGCTCCGGGTTGGCGGAGAAATAGGAAAGCGAGCTCATCCACTTCCTCCGTGAGAATCCGGATGTATTCGCCTGGTCCAATGAAGATCTACCAGGAGTCCCGAGGGAGTTGGTTGAGCACTCTTTACATGTGCGCCCTGACGCCAAACCAGTGAAGCAGGCTATGCGCCGTTTCGGAGATGAGAGAAGGAAGGCCATTGGTGACCAGATCACCAAGTTACTGATAAGCAATTTCATCATGGAGGTCCTGCATCCGGATTGGCTAGCCAACCCAGTCATGGTCGAGAAGAAGAAGGAGGATCCCAAGGCTGCCACTGCATGGCGCATGTGCGTCGACTACACCGACTTGAACAAGGCATGCCCCAAGGATCCTTTCCCGCTACCTCGCATCGATCAGGTGATCGATTCCACTGCTGGTTGTGAACTGTTGTCTTTCATAGATGCCTACTCTGGTTTTCACCAGATTGCACTCAACCCTGCTGATCAAATAAAGACTGCTTTCATTACCCCGTACGGGGCTTATTGCTATCGTGTCATGTGTTTTGGCTTGAGGAATGCGGGTGCAACCTATCAGAGATGCATGCAGAAATGCTTGCACGACCAGCTCGGCAAGAATGTGCAGGTGTACGTAGATGACATTGTCATCAAAACGAATAAAACACATACTCTGCTTGCCGACCTGGAGGAAACCTTTGCTAACCTACGCAAGTACAAAATGAAACTGAATCCGAGTAAGTGCACCTTTGGTGTACCGGCTGGAAAGCTACTCGGTTTTCTGGTTTCTAGTCGGGGCATTGAAGCCAATCCTTCAAAGATAAAAGCTATTGAGAGCATGTCTTTACCGAGATCACTGAAAGATGTGCAGAAGTTCACAGGTTGTTTGGCATCTCTGAGCCGTTTTCTGGGTCGAATGGGCGAGAAGGCCCTGCCTCTGTACCAACTAATGAAGAAAAGTGACAAGTTCGTCTGGACTCCGCAAGCGGACGTGGCATTCAATGAGCTGAAAGCAATGCTGGCTAGTGCTCCCATCTTGGCTAGTCCGCTACCCAAGGAACCAATGCTGCTGTACATTGCTGCGACTAACCGAGTAGTCAGTGTGGTGATTGTGGTGGAACGAGAAGAAGAAGGCAAGAGTGTGCAGCGCCCAGCATACTATCTCAGTGAAGTACTGTCCAGTTCAAAGCAAAACTACCCGCATTACCAGAAGATGACCTACGGCGTGTACCTGGGCGCCAGGAAGCTGAAGCATTATTTCCAGGAGCACCCTATCACAGTTGTGAGCTCTGCTCCCATCTCGGATATCATGGGCAACAAGGAGGCGAGTGGTAGAGTAGCCAAGTGGGCGATTGAGCTAGCCGCGTACGCTCCCGCGTATGCGAGAAGAGACGCCATCAAGTCTCAGATCCTGGCGGAATTTCTTGTGGACTGGGCCGAGGTGCAGTATGAACCTCCTGCTCTAGTTTCCAATTACTGGAAGATGCACTTTGATGGCTCAAAGGTGAAAGAAGGCCTTGGTGCTGGTGTCGTGCTTACGTCACCCAAGCGAGATCAACTCAAGTATGTGCTGCAGATTCATTTCAAGGCGTCCAACAATGTTGCAGAGTACGAGGCAGTGGTGCATGGTTTGCGAGTAGCAAAGGAGGTTGGTGTGCAGCGCATTATATGCTATGGTGATTCAGATCTGGTGGTGCAGCAAGTCTCGGGCACTTGGGATGCTTTGGATGCCAACATGGCATCGTATCGCTTCCTGGTGCAGTCTATGACTGGGTTCTTCGAAGGTTGTGAGTTCCAGCACATTCACCGAGCAGAGAACGAAGCAGCAGATGAGTTATCCAAGTTGGGATCTTCTCGGCAATCCATCCCGGCGGGAATCGCCTTGGAGCACTTGAGGAAGCCATCCATCAAGCCTTCTCCCAACTCGGAGTCTATATTTGTCCCTTCTGCCAAGTGAAGAATCTGATCCAATGGAGATTGACTGGGAGAGTGCTGCAGGAAACCCGGGGACTGCCGTCCTCTACTCGGGGACTGCCGTTCCCTACTCGGGGACTGCCACTCCCTACACGGGGACTGCCACTCCTTACTCGGGGACTGCCACTCCTTACTCGGGGACTGCCGCCCTCAACCCGGAGGCTGTCGCATTCATTGAAGAAGTTCTCGCCAATCGATCTGGGCTGCAAAGAAGCGCTCCTACTCCTCGTGAGCAACCACAAGAGCCTGTCCCAATGGAACTGGACGAACCAGTGTTTCCCATACGGGAGACACCGAGTTGGGCTATGCCCATATTATCCTTTCTAAGGGACGACACTCTACCTGAAGATGAGGTGACTGCGAGGCAGATTCAGAGAAGATCCAAGGGCTACACTATTGTCCGAGATGTGCTGCACAAGAGAAGTGCCACTGGCGTGCTGCAACGTTGTGTGGATCCAGCAGAAGGAGAAGAGATCCTGACAGAGATACACCAAGGAGAATGCGGGCACCACGCCTCTTCTCGGGCGCTGGTCCAGAAAGCTTTTCGGCATGGATTCTATTGGCTCACAGCACTGCAGCAAGCTGAGGATATCGTGAGGAAGTGCACTGGCTGCCAGATGTTCGCAAGTAAGATTCACATGCCTGCTTCCGAGTTGAAAACAATTCCTATCACCTGGCCATTTGCTGTTTGGTGCTTGGACATGGTTGGGCCTTTCCAGCCGGCTAGAGGCAACATGACTCACATTTTGGTCATGGTGGACAAGTTCACCAAGTGGATTGAAGTGAAACCTATTCGGAGGTGTGATGGGGCCACAACTGTGAAATTCGTGAAGGACATAATCCTGAGGTATGGCTACCCGCACAGTATCATCACCGACAACGGCACAAACTTTGCTGAGGGAGCACTGGTGCGGTTCTGCATAGATAAGCATATCCGACTAGACGTTGCGTCAGTCGCGCACCCTGCTTCCAATGGACAAGTTGAAAGGGCAAATGGCATGGTACTGGCAGGCATAAAGCCAAGGCTGATGGAGCCGCTGCTGAAAACACCTGGGTGTTGGTTAGACGAGTTGCCAGCGGTGTTGTGGAGTCTAAGGACTACCCCTAACCGGTCAACCGGCTACACGCCATTCTTCTTGGTATACGGGGCTGAGGCCGTGTTGCCAATAGACTTAGAGCATGACTCCCCCCGAGTAGCCCTCTACACTGAGGTGGAGGCGAGAGAAGCTCGAGAAAACGACGTTGACCTGCTTGAAGAAGCAAGAGAGCTGACTCTGTCACGTTCGGCTATCTACCAGCAAAACCTGCGGCGTTATCATAGCCGAAAGGTGAACCCAAGGGTTTTCCGAGAAGGAGACATGGTCCTTAGGCTTGTGCAGCGCACAACCGGGATGCACAAGTTGTCTCCTCCATGGGAAGGGCCCTTCATTGTGAGCAAAGCGCTGCACAACGATGCTTACTATCTTGTAGATGTGCGCCCACCACAGGCGAACAGGGCAGATAAATCTGGAGAGGAAACCAAGCGCCCTTGGAATGTAGCTCTACTCCGTCGTTTTCATTCGTAAGCAAAGATGTGTATGTACCCTCTTATCCGAGTTGAAATTCTACTATGCAATCTGAAATTGTTCTCGGGGACTGCCCTCGTCCAAAATTGCTCCAAGTGTTTTTACTCGGCTTTACCTTTTGTCTGTTCGGTTGCTTCACTTTAGAACTCATAAGCATATTGAGTACTGTGTTTAAACCTATATGCCAACTCTTCGACTCTGCTGCTGTCTGAAACCCGGCTTCATGGCAAGCAAGAGAACAAGCAAAAGGTCAATGAGCACACGAAAATCGCTAAGGAAGAAAAAGTGCAGGAACCGGGTAGAGTGTTTGTTACTTTTGTTCTCTGTTTCGTCTTTTCGGCTAAGTGGTGGGCTGCGTTACTATGATTGTTTCTAAGCGGCTAAGTATTTGCAGCTCTACTCTTCGATTCTTGTGACTCGAATACCAAAAAAGCAACAAGTTGCGGGTAGAGCAGAGATGAAAAGATAGGGTGAATAAGAAATGCAACTCGGGGACTCGCATGGAAACACAACCCGGCATTGAGCCAGGGCTGCTCAAAATGATTAAATTAAAGATAACAAGTGGAAATAAAATTGAGTAGCAAGAGAAAAGCATAAATAAGTCTGATACATCTGCTCCCGGCATCCCGGGGATCTGATAAATGTTTGAGTAAAAAAGCGTGCATGATAAGATCATGTCGAAGAGGCGGTGTTCTCGGTGCTCGCCTGGGTTGCTTCGCCTTCCTCAGTGGCCTTGGTGGCGTCCGCTTCTGCGCTGGCATCAGCAGTCTTCGATTGCTCGGCGTCAGGCTCGGTGGCGAGCTGCTCAGAGGTAGCAGTGGCCACCGAGATGGGCGTCGTCGCGGAAGCAGAGCCAGTCTCGGGGGCGCGGGGGCGCACCGTGTCGTCGAGTGCAGCTCCAGATGAAGTGCCGAAGTCGAGGGCGGCAGTGTCGATCTCCTCCATCTCTTCGTCGCTACTCACGACGGCGACATTCTTCCCCTTCCCGGCCTTGCCTCTAGGCGAATCGAAGAAGCCGTCCAAGTCGGACTCTGTGTCTTCATCCGCTTCCTCGTCCTCCTCCACCTCGGTGTCGGGCTCGGGGAGGCCGTCGATGAAGACGTCTGTCTCAGCGCACTCCGCGACTTCGTACGCGATCAGCTTGCGCATGGCCACGCAGCTGGGGTCCGTCTCCCACTTGGAATCGTTGCGCTTCCCGCGGATGATCTCCATGTTCAGATTTTCGTACCAGGAAGCGATGCAGAGAAGCATCAAGTCAGCACCCGCCCGAGCTCCCGAGGCGCGCCATTTCTTCAGCTCGGCCTTCACGTTCTGCAACTTCAGAGCAAGGCCATCGATCGTTGTCGGCGGGGCATCTTCAGGCCAGAACAGCTTGTGGAGCGCGAAGCCGACGCGCACCAAGTCGGTGCCCACGCCGGCTAGGCGTTCGAAGTGCCCCTTCATCACCAGCAAGCTGTCCTCGATCTCGGCTCTGGTGTCCGAGGCCTCGCCCTTCTCAAGGCGAGCCGCTCGAGCCTTGGCCAAGGCTGGCGTGCAGGCGGACACGAGATCAGGGAAGATTTCTGCGTAAAAGCAAGGGAGAAATTCAGTCACGGGAACCGAGAAGAGGCAGAACCGAGAAGTAAAGATGCAGAAAGGAGGAAACTTACTGTGAAGCTCGTGGCGCAGCTGCTGCAACTGGATTTTCCACTCCTCCTCATTGGAAATGTGCTTCTCCTCGAGCAAGCGAAGTCCGTCCCACTGAGAGAAGTACCCAGCATTGGATTTTTTCAGTGTTTCGCACTCCTGCTCGAGGGCTTTGATCTTGGCATTGAAAGTTGTCTCAGCCTTGGCCTTCTCGGCGATAGCTCTGTCCCTCTCGGCACCAAGGTCGAGAGCATCTTTGAGGGTTTTCTGCAGCTGGAGTTGTAGCTGCTCCATCTCCGTAGTGTGGTCCTTCAGCAGCTCAACGGCCTGGTCGGACAGCCGGTGCTGCACTTCTTTAGGTTTGACGCAGTCTTGGTGTTCTTCAACAAACAATTTATGATCTTCTGAAAAGAGCAAAGCACGGTTAGCAGAGAAGCAAAGGAAACAGGCACAAGGGCAAACCGAGTAGACGGAGGTTTACCTTCAAGCTTCTTGATGGTGTTCTCGGCATTCGCAACAAAGGTGCGACAGTTCTCGTGCTCGTCAGCCAGGGCCTTCAGTTTCCCTGCAGGGTAGAAAAGGTTAGCGCAAGAAAGCAGAAGCGGGCGTAAACAAAAAACGCAAGAACCGCGCGGCTAGAAGCGTACCTTCCATCTCGGACAGCTTCAGAGTGCTATCCTTCGCATCCTTACCGGCTGCCTCCGCAGCTGCCTTCTCTCTTTCCAGTGCAGCAATTCGCCTCCTAGCGATAGCATGATTCCAGAGAAGCTGGCGATGCAGACTGGTACGCTTCATGACGCTATCCTGAGAAGCGAAAAGAAAACAAGTTAGACAGAGAAGTGAAGATTCAACCCGAGAAGGCGGCTACTCGGAGAGCATCCGCCTACTCGGCCAGAATCTTGGGGACTGGGTGAGGGTAAAGGAAGATGAAGACGGATAGGAGAGAAGAAAAATGCTACTCGAAGAGGACAAGTTAAGACTTACCGCTAAGACTGCTCCAGATCTTCTGCATTCTTGCGGTGCACGAACATTTGGCAGCAAGAGTAGCGGTGCTGGAAGAGACGGTCATGGGTTGGTAGCCCAAGTCCACCTTGTTCCAGTCGACCCGCATATGATCGATGTCGCCCAGGCCAAGGCCGTGCCATTCTCGGTGCCGAGAAGCTTGCTGTCCCACTTGGCATCGATGAAACCAACCAAGTCGAGTACCTGCTCGAGGCTCTGAGATGATATCACCTGATCTTGAGCTCCCCGAGAGGCAATGGAGACGGGGGCCGGGGGCCTGGAGTCTGTCGCTACGGCCTTCCTTCCTGTTGTGAGGGCAATCTTCCGGTCCTCGACGGAAAGGCCAATCTGGCTGTTGGCTGACCCTCACCATGTAATCCGGGTAGAGGGCCTGATCGGCTACAGTAGCGGCGGCAGGAACTGCACTGGGGTTGCGGATGATCAACTGCTTGGACTGTCCAGTCGATGTCGGCGGCGGCATCTGCTCTGTAGCTCGCTTCATCGCCTTTTCTTTCTGAGCAGTTGACTTCTCGCTCTTCTGCTTCTCGGGCTTCTTCCCCTCAATTTTGGTCTTCGCCTTCTCGGCGGCCTCCTCCTCGGCTGCCTTCTTCTCAGCCTCTGCCTTCTCGGCAGCTTCTTTCTCGGCTGCCCTCTTCTCGACCTCCTCCTTCAAAGCATCTAGGGCTTGTTGCCTGGCTTGGTCAGTTGGCGGCGCCAGGGGCGCGCTATCCGGTGCGCCAGTTGGCTGGGCGCTACTCGGTGCGGCGCCCGTTGGCGCGTCGCTCAATGGATAATGGCCTGTCGTGGTGGCATCCGTCATGGTGGCATCTTCCACCCGCTGCTCGGCAGCGGGATTCACTTGGCGTGCAGCGTCTGTGGTTGGCTGCTCCTGTTCAGCCTCTGGCCGCTCGAGGGCGGTGTTATCCTGCATCTCTTCGTCTTGAGTCTCCTCGGCAGTGTTGGCCGGAGGAGAAGGAGGTCTCTCCTGGTGGGTGGCAATGTCCTGTGCTGCTGAATCCGCACGGGACTGCTTTCCCGAATCTGCTCCTTGAGCATCAGTGCTCTGTGCATTGGCGGTGTCATCCTCGTCATCATCGAGGTTGATAAGTGGCGCTGCTGGCTTCTTAGCCTGATCGGGCGCGAGAGCAGCGTTCGCGTCCATGGGAGGTCTGCAGAGAAAAAGAAATTCAGAAATTAGAAGAGGATTGGGGAAAATAACATAGTGCGAGAAGGGAGACGACAGAGAAGAAACTTACGCGCTGGTGGAGGCGAGCTTTCGCCTTGGTCTCTTCACGACTTTCTTGGTCGCCTTCTCGATCAGTTTCTTCTTCTTGGCGGGGGGTTCTACGGCACCGCTGCCAGTCCGCTTGCGAGTAGCGGGTGCAGCGACAGAGAGAGGGTTGACGACAAGGGCTTTATCGCCCTCGTTCTCGTTCTCGTCTTCGTCCTCATCCTCGTTCTCTTCAGCAACATCATCTGCGGATTCAGGAAAAGAAGAGGAGCAAATCAGAAACAACAAAACAGTGGATTGGTGCTTCTCGTGAACAAGCAAAGCAAGTGCGTAGTTACCTTCAAGTTCGTCCTCAGGCCAGTCGCGGAGAGACGTTTCCGCGTGCTGCCTCTCCATGGTGGGGGAACGAGGGAGGTTGATCTGGTCTGTGTTCTCAAAGGAGGCCTTGTCGTCCTCCTCTCGGTCAGGAGACCAGTTGCCTTCAAAACGTTCGCAGCTTTCTATAAGCTGGCGAGTGAGGACCTGAAGAGCGGAGAAGTGTCACAAGTTAGCCGAGTAGCAGGATGGCATCCTACTCGGATAGGCGTGCAAACACAAAGCACACCAAGCCTAAGTATTTTTACCAAATGTTCTACTCGGAAAGGCGTGCAGGCACAAAGCACACTAAGCCTATACAATTCTACTAAGTACTCTACTCGGTACAGACTACGATCGCTAGTCGCGACGAGAAGAGGAAGTTTTCTACTCGGAACCCATATACAGAAAGCAGGGAGAGAAGAACGTACCCGCGAAATCGGCTTTGTACGGCTGAATGGGACGAACCCATACTGCCAATGCTCGGCGAGGCTTGTTGTCAGGATGGCCCTGGCGTGCTCGGGAACGTCTGCGTTGTCGAGCTCGATGGTGGTCGTCCTGGTGCAGTCACGGGGGCCTCCCATGTAACACATCAGGTGGCAGCGTTCTTGCAGAGGCAGAACGCGTCTCTGGATCCAGCACGCCACTGGATCATCACTCTTGAGGCCCTCGTCGATTAGAGCGCCGAGCCGCGCCTCAATCTCCTTCGCGTTGAGGTCGTTGGAGGGCTTCTCCTTCCAGTTCTTCTGGGTGGGAGCACGGAGGCTCCAAGCGGGAAGATTGATTCTATCTGTTACCTGTCCTCCTTCGGTGGCGGGGATGTTCTTGACGTAGAGGAACGTCTTCTGCCACATCCGGACGGACTCCAACCCCTTGATACGGGGGTGATTGGTCCCCGACCGCTGCACCATCATGGCGCAGCCGGTGTCGGTTGCCCGTGGCACCCCCGTGCCTTCCTTCTTCCCGGTGGTCTGCTGGCGGAGGTGGAAGTACCTGAGCCAGGTGTCCGTTGTCGGATGGATGCCGAGGAAGGCCTCGCACACCACGGCGTGGTAGGCGAGGAAGACGACGGCATTGGGCGGCAGGTGATGCATTTGAAGGCCGAAGTGGTCGAGGAAGCGGCGGAGGAAGTCGGAGGCCGGCAGGCCGAAGCCGCGCTCGAAATGCGCCAAGAACACAACGTGCTCGCCCTCCTCCGGTGCAGGCACGAGCTCGCCCCTTGGTGGCCGGCATTGAACACCAGGAGGAACTCTCCTAGTGTTCACAAGCCAGGCGCAGTCCTCGGCGGTGACGTGCGAGCCAGCCCAGCCGGCGCGAGACATGGTTGCGAGTAGGAGGGGTGGAAAGAATCGGAAGGATTTGATTGGTTGGATTGGATTCGCGGCGGCGCAAAAGATTGCGCGGCGGCGGAGAGCTCGGCGGCGGAGAAGGAGAGAGAGATGAAAGAGGAAAAGTGCGAGGAAGGGGAAAAGGAAGTTACCGGCGGGGGTATTTATACCCTCGCCCCAGGCTACCGTTACCATCTGGGAAGTGGGATCGATCGTGGCGTGTGGTGGGATTTGTGGCCGGCTGGAAACGCACACAAGCGTGGGATGCGCGCGTAACGGCCGCAATTGATCCCACCACCAGATCGTGGCCTATTATTACTCTTGATGGGACGTGACGCGTGGTGGGCCCACTGCCTGGAAACCAGGCGCGTGGCACGTCGTGCCCTGGGCAACGAGACGGGGGCCTGGATGCTTGACACGTGTTCAGTTGCTGTGCGAAGGGCTGGATCGTGCTCTGCGCGGCAGAGGCTCAATTCAAGAAAATTCTCCAAGTCTTTTTACTCGGTCGCAGAGTAGAAGTCATCTGCTATGCGGAGGAGAGGAAACTTAAGGTACTATTCAGAGAGCTACTCGGAGGTTCTACTCGGCATCTTGAGGTTCAAGGGCTATGTTGCAAAGATTGGTTTTAAGCTGGCAGAGCCTAGTGAACGAGTTCGCAAGACTCAACCAGCTTCGGGGACTGCTGTCGGGGGGTTACCCCCGAGTAGGGTAAAGGCAAGTGGTAAAGGCGTCTTACAGAAGAGAGGTTTGGTCGAGTAGCCGACTACCCGGTACTCGCTACCCGGTCGACTGCTACTCGGTCTCACCTCAAGATGACCAGAAGGAGATATCAATCAAGTTCTGTCCTTTCGAGTAGAGGAGTTGGCCCGAGTACAATTGGCGGGAACAATTGGCGGGAACCTACTCGGGCCAGAAAGTCAAAGGAGCCGTTCTGACACAGGATCCCGCGTATCCTGGGTCCGTACTTGGCACTGTTCATCTGGGACCGGCCTGCCTGACAGTGACAGCATGGAAGCAGGCCGTGGCAGGATAAGGGGGGCCTACTCTGTGTTTAGGTACAGTGATAACAGTCTGTCCCCTTGTTTTGCCCAACGACTTTCCAGATGCAGCCAAGATTAGGAACCAAAGCTGTCAGCGGGAACCCGGAAGAAGGACGATGTGCACACTATGTCGACACTTGTCCATGTTTGGACGTATCCGGCTGGGCACCATGTATATAAGGTGCCCCGCCGCCTCTTGCGTGAGGGCGGAACCCTAGAGATTGCATACTGGAACACATCAAACCCTAGTTCTTGACCTAGTTCATCATCTAGAGGAGAGTGGCTACTCGGTAGCAAGAACTTTGTACTGTGGCTACTCGGTGAGATACCAAAATACACAAAGAAAGGCAGGAGTAGGGGTTTTACCTCCTCACGAGGGCCCTGAACCTGGGTAGATCGTGTTGTTTGCAGTATTTACTTCGTACCTCACGCGGCTACTCGTCGCGTGATCCCTCCCCGAGCACCTCCAGCGTCCTTCGTCCCCACATCTTTAGCCATCCCATGGCATCTGCCGTGACACCACCACGACAGGTGATGAACCACAAGTTTTGGCGATCAATCGTAGCTTTTCGATGAATATGAGTGTCGAGCACAAGTAGGAGCAGAAGGTATTAATGATAAATAGTTTCAGCAAGATTTCACCGTAAACACTAGAGAACAATTGTTTAGTGATTTTGTGATCGTAATAAAGCAATAACAAGTAAAAATAATAACGGTAAATATTTGCTACAAGTGGCTCAATCCTTTTTAGCACAAAGTACAAGCCGATGGTGCTTCTTATAATAGCTAAAACGCCCCTGAGGACACACGGGAGGTTTCGTCTAGTTATTTTCACCACACGACATTGATTAATCATTATCGTTTTGGTAAGTGTTATGTGGGTATAACTATGCTAGTGCACTGTCCTATCCAAGATTAATGCACACTTACGATTACACTACTTGCAAACGTCCGCAAATACAAGAAAGTAACTAAGATGTAAATTTAACTGTAGCAATAAACTCGTGTATTTACTACTTCCTTGTAGGTTTGGGGTGTCATGGCTACTTGAATCCTATAGGAAGAGAAAGTCTCTTTGTATATAGTGGAGAAATTTTTCCATGAGGTATGGCATAATGTTTTTTTCCTATAGGATTTGTACTACAAGATTCTCATGAGATTAATTCTTATAGGGTATGATCCTATGAATCAAACTGTTTATATAGGAAATTTCCCAATAGGATTAAACCCTTTAGAAACCCTATGACATTCTTTTTTTTCTTTGAAGATCAAAATCAATATATTAAGCAAACAAGCCCGCCTCATTAAAAACCTTTCTGTCCCCTTAGGTACCCTGGAAGGAAAAGAGTGCGTAAGAAAAACTTGCGGCCTTTAAAAGTTAAGTACAAAAACATCATCCACGTGGCATATTGCTCGGGCCCATAGAGCTACTCTCTAAAGCGGTCAGGTCCCAAACACACTCGGGCACTGAATCACAAATAAGATTGGAATACCCCTTCTTCCTAGTTGGCCTAACACATGCACGACCCCGCTACTCACTCTTATCAATTTTAACCACCGAAATATCACTAAATCCTCTGAGCAGTTTCTGTGCTTCCAGAACCATCGTCCAGTTCGCGGAGGCCTCCTGTGAATTAGAGTTTATGTAATGAATTGCATGGAGGCAATCCGATTCCAGTATAGCTGGCCAATCGCGTAGTGATATGAGGTGACGTGAGCCTTCCAACCATGCAATAACCTCAGTAGTGCTTGAGCAAACTGAGATGAATTTCCATTCTGACACAATGGGGTCCCAAGGTGTCGAATCTGTGTATCGGCAATTCCCTTAGGTGAACCTATAGGGTTTCGAATACGAGAACCCATGAGCGCTGGTGACGATCGTTGGCTAGACAGGAGGCACGATTTACCCAGGTCCGGGACCCTCGTAGAGGTAAAACCCTTACTCATGCCTCTATCGATCTGTATTATCGAATAGATCGGTTACAATGGTGGTTGCTCAAGTCGAGAGTACGATCTCGAGCTCAAGGCTTTGGTGGTGCGGTTTTTCTTGGTCCTCCTCCGGTGATTCTCCTGGCCTTATATAGATGGCCAGGTCTCAAACCCTACCGGGAGGACTCGAACTCTAACCCTATGTCAGTTACAAGTTTCCTATCTTAGCCCGCAAGGCATTGCGGGTGGGCTTCAAGTGGGCCTTCCAGAATACTCCAAAGGCTTCCCTTCTTGGACTTTAACCTTGGGCCTTGGACCGGGGTATCCTTACGCGCAGGGTCCAAGGTCCATCCCTTCGTCAGTAGCCCCGAGCGATTGCTCGATTGGGATTTTTCCAGTCGAGTAGACGGTCAGATTTTTCGTCTTGCTTTCCTTCGGTTAACCATTATGGTCGTTTTCCGTTTGAAGGTGTATACCCTGTGCAATGAGCTTTTTATACCCGAGCATCGAGTGATGAAAGTGCCTGTGTTTTATGGCTGTTTTTCATAGAAGGATGTGGCGCAGCAGCTTGGCTCTCCTGAAAGATCAGGGCCAATTAATTGCAACTAGGGCAAAAACAGTTCTGGCCTACATAGATTCGAGACCTCTGACTCGAACCCGATGAGGTGATCATTGCGACTGGGCCGTGGAGGTCTTACCGAGTCGAACTTAACCTATGGGGGTACCCGGCGCGTCCGCTAGGATTTTTCTTCGTGTTGTTGACGCGGAATTTTACCGGAGGACGCAGCTTGAGTGCGATTCCAGGCCCTCAAGAGAGATCTTTTGGGTCTTACCTTCATATTCGAAAGAATACGGCATCCGGATGTGCCTAGTCGGCTGAACAATCCAGGTTCGTGATGTGTAGACATCATGTGATGGGGTGGCAGGATCTGCACACCCGCAGAGTTTTAGGTCTGTGGTTTCCCGAGTAGGAAAACCAAGCTATTTTTGTCCATACGAAAGAGTTTTCGTGTTTGGATTTTTGTGCCCATACGAAAGAGTTTTCGTGTTTAGGGTCTTGTCTCTCTTGTGAAAGAAATTTCATGTCACAATTTGTCCATACGAAGTTATTTCGTGTTTGGAGCTTTCATTCGAAAGATTTGCCAACTTGATGATGTATGCTATGACGTCATGGCGCACTTTATCCTCCCGATGGGACGTGACGGAGCGAGAATAGAAGTGCTGGCCCACCTTGTCAGCTTTTTGACCGGAAATGAGACGTCGTTCCCGGTTTTTACGCGAACTGCACGCAGTAAATGCGCACGATCCACTGTTAGGATCGTGGCACAAAACAGCATCGGCCGCCCTTTCGTTTCGCCTTCGCACGCGGTAGCCACGATGGATGCCATGTGGCTCAGCGAACGGTCAGGATCAGGCGGCTCTGTGTATAAATATAGGCCTTAGGTGAAACGGTGAAAATTTCGCCAGCCTTCGTCTTCCTCATTCTTCGTCTTCCTCGTTCTCTACTCCTTCTCTCCTCGAGCTCGCACCAGCGTCAATGGCAGGAGGCAAGAAGCGCCACCCGCACCGCGCTCGGGCGACTGGCGTTTGCCCAACACCACAAACAAGAGCATCAAGGAGATGCAGCGGGAGGGGTTGCTGCCTCCGGAAGCTGACAAGCTGGCGCGCCTCGGCAAAAAGGAGTAGGTACCCAATCCCCGTGCGAATGAACGCGTGGTTTTCGCAGACCACGTATCGCGCCGGCTCTCCTTTCCTCTTCACCCCTTCCTCGTGGCGTTGTTGTATGTCTATGGCATACAACTCCACGATCTGCCTCCGAATGCAGTGGAGCACATCTCGTGCTTCATTGTATTGTGCGAGTGCTTCTTGGGAATTCACCCACACTGGGGCCTTTGGAAGGCCCTCTTCAAGGTGGGCGTCTTCCGCGAGAAATCGCGGGTAGAGACTGAGCTGGGCGAACCGCTGCGCACCGGCGGCTTCGGAATCCAGGCGAAGTCGGATAGCAGCTACTTCGGGATGCACTTCATTGACTCTGCCCAAGGGTGGAGAAAGAAGTGGTTCTACTTCACCAACAACAGCATGGATGGAGTCCACGAGTTCCACCCATTCGTTGTTCTGAAGAGGCGGAAGTCC